>WYDI02036440.1:8994-25499 GCA_009867235.2 Psittacus erithacus | reverse complement strand
TTCCCCATCCCTCCGGGAGCCGAGGGAGGAGGTGGGGGGGCAGTGAGTGGGCTGCGTGGCAGGCCTAAACCACGACAGCACCCTAGGTAGAAGTGTAGGCAATTTAAGCACTTTCGCTTCTAGGATTTCACTGGGAGAAAAATGGTTTAAAAAACTGAAAAATTATTTTTTCCCACTTCATTGCGAAGCTGAAACTAAGACTTAAGAAATCATCTATGGCAGTGGTGACAGAACTGGACTAGAACATTAGGCTCTCAGTTTTAGCCACCTGACAGAGAAGAAAGGAAAAGGAGAAAATAACGTGATGGGCCTTTTGCTTCTGCTTTTATACTTCTGCTAGGAAGAAATGGAAGAAGGAGTCAAGCTTTTAATGGCTTGTTCCAGCATCACTCTACAGACAAGTGCCCTTGATATGTACTCTGATGTCTGGCTGAAAATATGCAGGATCATAAATGTCATCACTTCTTTCTGTCTTGGAGTGATTCATTGCTTTCAAAGTTTCTTAGTTATGACTGTCCAGACAGCAAATATATTTTGGTTGTCTGTAAGCATCAATTACAGAGCACTACGCGCGATAAGAAAATTTAGTATCACTAATGTTGATAATTGTCCAGCAGAAAGAATTCAGAAATAAGAGAAGAAAGATAAGGTTTAGAAAAGAAAAAATAAAAAGGGGCTTATAAATACTGATTTACTTTCTCCTTTCCACAGTATTACTGGTATTATTAATCCAGAAAGAGCGTCAGTCTCATGTCCAGAATTTTACTGGAAGCACAGAGGAATAAACCTCTGTCTAGGCCACTACATTGTCATGATGTTGGCCAACATATACATAAGAAATGCATTTTATAACTATCCCATATTATTATATTACACAGTTAATATATTAAATACTTCAGTGGGTGTTTCTCTGCTGTGCCTCAGAATAACAGGAAGGTTGGCTATTTTTGCTTGAAATCACACAAAAATGCTCATGGTATGTGGATGAACACAGCTTTTCCATAGCAAAATGAACTTTGGTGCCCTTTTGCTATCACAATAAGACATTTCCAAGTGTGGTATTGTCAGATAGTCCTTTTCTTTGATCATTTAAGGCCAGTGGGGCATGTGTTACCTCATTTTAACACACACCTTGTGGGTTTTTTTGTTTAAGCAAACGATGTTTCCAGTCCAACAGGTTGTTTTTTTATGTACAGAGCAAACTAAAGAAGGTGAATAATGTGACCATGGGAATCTTTTAATTTTAAAAGGCATGTTTCTTAGAGGTAATCGTAGAAGCTTGGCAGGGGTGTTCACAGTCTGAGCAGCTTCCACCAGCTGCATTGTGCTTGTACAAGGAAGGCACTGCATGTAACACAGTGTTTGCTTAACTCATTGACTTTTCTATTGACTGATACTAGAAACTTTTTCTAGCTACTTTTTCCAAATAATCTATTTTTTAAAAATTTTTTTTAATATCTTTGCTCACATAACTTTATTAATATATGGGTTTGGGATATGCTTGTATCTAAGTATGTTTAGATACACCATATTAAAGAAACTGTCCTCTTCTGAGGGAACTGTAATTGTACAGTATGTCTATACATATTTATGTAAAGAAAAGAAACAGCAGCAAGTGCTATGCTGCTGGAAGTTAGCATTGCCTCAGGGTTACTGCAAGGACAGGGGCTGTAACTGGGAAGAGCTGGGTCTGCTCCTGGGTTGCTGAGAGACACTTCGGTACAGGTTTTCCCATCTTCTCATCTACCCAACTTGCTCAGATGTAATTCAGGTCTAGAAATGCTGAGAGAACTGTGTGTTTCTCCAGTCACCTTCTACTTAACAGGCCTTTCTGTTGTAAATAACACCATCAGGAGTGGCATCTAATTTCCCTTCTTGCAGCTGCACCATTCTTTTGTTTAACTATGACAGGTCCATGGCTTTTCCAGAAGACTGTTGCAGAGATTTTCCTCTCAGCCCCTTATTCTGAGTGTGCCCCTCTTCTCTATGTGTCTGTCTTTTTGCTCTTCTAAAAGTCATAAACTTTTATGTTCATGTTTAGGATCCTGCACTACTTATCACCTCCGTTTAAAATCTTCCATCAGCTACTAGGAGGTTAACGTCTGCCTCTGATCAGCGAGGGCTGCTCAGTGATGTGCTTTCCTTCATGTACTACAGGAACTGGGGAGGAGATTTTTCTGGGAACATCTGTCTAGCCACATTGTTATTCTGCCTCAGATCCATAGTGCTGTCTTCTGTGCAGTCCCAAAAAACTTGCCAGTGCTTCAGCTCCTGCTATTCTAAACCCATTGCCTACTATTCTGGCATAATTTTTCCTAGGACCATCTGCTGTATTTTGTCTAATAATCAGAATGCTGGCTCTTGGAGTCTTCCCCCAGGGGGAAATAAAAAAATAATAGTTGCTACATGTTTCCTATTGAAATTACTAACTTCTTGTCTGGTTTATGAAGTGTAATCATTATCAGTGGAAATTGTAAATCAGGTTTTCCCAATGAAAAGCTGGTATGATCAATAGGGAATAGCATACACTTGTGATTACCATTATAAATGATATCTTCCCTTGCAACACTTGAAGATTCACTTTTCATTTTATTTTAGTATTCTTTATTATTTTCTATCAGAGGTTTAAAGTAGAAAAATGTGAGCTATTGTAAAAAGAAATTCAGGCTGTGAGTGGAGTCCTCCCTTGTTAGTACTTCTTTTAACAGTACACTGATTTGCAGTAAGTATAAATGACTTTGAAAATTCCTTTGAAAATATTCCTTCCACTTGGCCATTACATAGTAGTGAATTGCATGGCAGCCTTAAAATTACAAGGAAAATAATAAGAAGGAAAATACAATGATCATGGAAGTAACAAAAAGCTATCAATGCTTTTTTTTCTCTTTTTTTGATACACCTACAGTACTTGTCAAAATCTCTTTCTATCAGAGGCAAACTTCTCATGTCAGATAAAAAAATAATAATAAAAATAGAAGTAACTGTGCATTAAAAAATGTCTGACATAAGATATGTTCATCAATTGATAAGGCAGCTTAATAAAGATTGCTATTCATTATTTGAATTTGTATGATTGACCACTTAAGGAAATTACTAGTGCTATAGAAAGGCTTGTGACTAAAAGGGAAAAGTCATTTAGTTCAGGGAGGTCTTGTTGGCCTCATAAAATAACTGTTGATTATAATTATACACTAATCTCTGAAATACTCTCTTGGGAAGCAGACAGATAATGAACAGGGAAAAAAATGTGCTCAAACTGATACGCTTTACTGATATCAAGACTACACTTTTGCAGCCTCTTGCATGCTGTGAGAAGCTCTTCAAAGCTTGTTTTGTTGTTAACCTCTTATTTCATCTATTTACTTATACTACATCAGGCAGAAAAATGTGCATTTTCAAAGCCGCTTATATAGATGAACCAAACTGGTTTTTCATTTCCTCAACTGTCATGCTTTTAAAAAGAATTCCAGTTTTACTTAAGTATTTAGACCTAACATAAAACAGATCTGAACTTCTCCAGCATCAGACAGTAATTGTTATTGTGACTTCCAGAATAAATTTTCTGCTAGCAGCATTACTGTTCTCTATCATGAGGAAAATCATACTGGTATAACAATTGCTTTTTATTTTTAACATATTACAAATCTGGTGATTTATCCTGCTGCTTGCACAAGAACAGGAACCAGAAGGGCAAACTTATTGTTGCTCTGGTGCTGGAGAGAAGCAGCTCTTCCAGTTTTGACATAGAGAAATTGTGCTGAAAGTCCTACTAGGAAATGATCACCTAGGAACTAATCTTAGCTCTTCCTGATCTCAGTGGTTGCTGGACTGACACAGCAAAGGCATGTGCCTGCATTACTTTTTTCTAATTAGAAAGTGTTTTAAATGAAATGAGGTCAGCGAACCATTGTCTCTGGTGAGTTGTTGGAATTTCAGGGTAATATTAGGCAGTATAAAAATCTTGTATGTTTCCTGCAGAATTAAATCTATAGTGGAAGAACCATGGACACATTTAAGGTATTTCTCATTGCTTTAGGTGTTCTTACCCTAGTATGCTGTAGAATTTCGCAAACTTATAAACACATAGCCCATTTCAAGAAATAAAGGCTAACATTCACTTTTCAGCCTGAAGGATTGTGTAAGTGCAGCAAAATGCATACCCATGTTGATATTGAAATTATCTGTAGTATCTGTCTTAAGAGTTATTGAAATGAAGGCTAATCCAGGAGAGCATTACTGTACCTGTCAGAACACATTTCACATGTGTCAGGCTTCTGACAACTAGTATGAGACAAAAATATCCTATGGCTAAGGTGTCCACTTCTCTTAAAACCAGGAGTTTTTTCTGCCTATGAGGTCCCATCCTGTAACAGGCTGAATACTGGATTTAGATTAGATATTAAGGAAAAAATTCTTCATTATGATGGTGGTGAGAAGCTGGAACAAGTTGCCTAGAGGAAGTTGTGGATGCCCCATCCCTGGAAGTGTTCAAAGCCTGTTGGATGGAGCTTTGAGCAACCTGGTCTAGTGGAAGGTGGTTCTGACATTGCAGGGGGTTTGGAACCAGGTGATCTTAAAGGTGCCGTCCAAACCAAACCATTCTGTGATTCTATGATTCTGCTGGATGCTGAGCCCTTTCAGATGGATTCATCATATGGGACTCCTCAAAACCCCTTTAAATTAAAGTCATTAGTGTGAAATCCCAATGGAGTTCAATGTCTTCTGCATGCAACTTCATACATCAGTGCAGTTTTGACACCACTGATCTCAGGACAGTGACAGTGGGAATGAATCTGGCCACTTTGTAGATGACTTCAGTCTTTTATAAGCAAAGTTTCTAAAATTAAATATCTCTACTGATTTGCAAGCATCTGGTACATGTTAATATATTGTGAGTCATGAGTATCTGTATAGAGGAAGTGTATGAAACTATTGGAACTATCTGTGTATCTGTATCTTTAGTGAAAGAGTGTACTAAAATCTCTTTTTACAGAGTAAACAAGAAGAGTATGTCTAAAAAGTTACAAGTATAGGAATGTTTTAGTCCTTTTTAGAGGTCAAGTTTGATTGACCACAAATGAGAAAATTGCTAGAAGCAAAGTAAGATTCACTAGCACCAGATTGATTTGTTAGAGGTGAATTTGCATGTGCTGCACGTGTCCAGATGTT
Organism: Psittacus erithacus; assembly: GCA_009867235.2. Taxonomy (NCBI): domain Eukaryota; kingdom Metazoa; phylum Chordata; class Aves; order Psittaciformes; family Psittacidae; genus Psittacus; species Psittacus erithacus. The sequence goes on along the minus strand of WYDI02036440.1, from coordinate 20,330 downwards.
CTTTTCAGTTCATTACTGGCAAACAGCCCAATTTGTGTAAATTGCATTTAAAATACAGCACTTTGTGGCAGGTGTAAAGAAAAAAAAATAAATTTTGTAAATCTCCCGTGGGAGTCTCTAATTACAATTTTTATTTTAAGTACTTTTATAGCATTAAAAAAGGGCGGGAGAAGAAAAAATACCTTGATAGTGGGCAGTTAGATACAAATTCAAAAACTGTGGATGCAGGCTTTCTGTTTTCGACTCCAAAAGATACCGATCACACAAATCAAAGGAGGAGATTCTGTGGTTATTATGAATCCAGTCTTTCAACATACCCTTTACGGTTGGCATGAATTCTCAGCGTGGGTCATTTCTTGATATTAATAATCATTGCTGACAGTTTAAATTGAGTTTGCGGAATGAAGAGTGAGTTTGGGTGGCAGTCTGATAGCACTTTGATTCCTTTCCTGGCATAATTATCATTGTGATAACCATCATCTAACTGTATAGTATCTGAATAAGAGCTCCTTTGGAAAAGCACTGAAACCTTGTGAGGCTCCAAACACTGCCTGTGCAGAGGCTGCTCCATTTTGTGCAGCGCTTGCCCAAAGCTCCACAGTGTTCCGGAACATCATGTGCACTATGAGATTTCTGGCTCTCAAAAAGCTGCCATTTCTAATCATACAATACGCAGTATCTGTTTCCTTAGGAGGCAAGTTCTATTTTCTGGTATCCAGTTATTTTTCAGTAGTGTCCATGGAAGGTAATGGACAGAACACTGTACTGGGACTCAAGTGACATCTCTTCCTTGGCTAAAAAGCTGGGATACTAGCACACATTTCTTGCAAAATTCCTTGAGATACAGATATACAAACCTCCAAATATTAGTGGATGAAGTTACTGTTGTACAGTCAGAGGGTGCAGTACTTGATATTGAATTCACAAGTCTGTAGCAAATTCCAGTGCAATTTAAGGATGTGGTTTTTTATTTATTATGTGCACTTTAGAAATTCTCTATGATATCTCATGCAGTGTAATGCTAATGCGTAACAGAAGTATGGAGGTAGCTCTTGTTAACATCTCAGTGAATGTATGATCATACTATGAGATTATTTTTAAGGAACTTAACATTTTTGCTAGATAATTCTATGAAGTTGCCTTATTCTCTAAGAGGAGATGGATTATGTGTGATGCTTGTGAGAGGTAAGAGATTGACACACCGGCTCAGACTGTTGGTTTGCATACGTCTTTAGTCAGCATGGTAACACTTCTTATTACTGATTTCCTTCTTGATGGCTGTGAGCCAGATGTCATGTACTGAACTAGGCAGAAGTGTAATTAATACTGAACAAATGTAGGTGTTACACCTTGCCTGAATGTTGATTCAAGCTGTTCTCTAGAAAGAATGATTTGAATATCTACTGCATTAGCAACAGCAGACTGTTTGGAAAGAGATTTTGAGGTCAGACATGCCACCTGGCAAGAGATGTAGAAGTTTGTTGGGAAAATACACAAAAACTGCGGCAAATCCTTCTAATGGGGACAGGCTATCACATTAGCACTCTTGCTTTATTTACCTTTATTTTATATTACAGTAGGGTTTATTTGCTATAATACGTAGAATAGGTAACATTTATTAAAACATTTTCAGTGCAATAAGCTTAATGTTGGAGAATAAATGCAGTTGTGCTGAAATCTATAAATACTTCCTAGGTAAAAAAGCTTTTCTGTGATGGCTAGATAGCCATCCTATCTTCCTTTTGCATACAAGAAATGAAGATACCTTATCTAGGGCTGTCCAGCAAATTAAACCTTTGGCAAGCAAGCCGGTATTCTGCTCCAAGTTTACTGCACTGTTGCTCTCTACTTCACAGCCCTGCAGCAGTTAGGTATCTAGTGCAGAAGACCCAGAATGTTAAACTGCAGGTAGAAGCAGCATATACATCATTCACTGTCCAGACTTCGACTAGTGTATTTAATTTACTTATTCAGGGAAAATGTCCAGCTATGTGCTGATTTATACCCTTTTCCACCTACAGTCCAACTTATTTTCTCTGAATCCTGATTTAGGAATTTTTTTGTGCACCCAATGAGATACATAAATGTATTTTCTGTGATGCAGTGTGTTAATGAACAATTTTCTACCGAAAATAAGAATATAAGCTGTCTATGATCATCTGTTACTTCTGGAATCAGCTTGGTATGGACTTTTAATGTTTAGTAATCCAGCAATTTCTGTAGTTAAACTTTCAGATAAACACAGTTATTTTGTCAATGCAAATAAAACAGTGACTTTTTTTTTTTTTTTTTTTTGTTAAAATGTAGTTGTTTGTTATTCCTCGTACAAGATATATAGTCTTGTTTTGGTCATGATTGCTCATGCTACCATATGGGAGTTTGTTCATATTCTGGCTGCGCTAAAATCTGTTGCCATGTGTTTCACTACTCATAGTATTTTTTTAAAGGCTTGTCTGTTTTCCACAGCTAAATTTAAGCAAAATTTATTGGTTTTATTTTTATAAAAGATAAATTATGAAGTCATATGTAATGACAGGACAGTAAAGTTAGTTACTTTGTAGTATTGCTTCTCTCTAATGAAGTTCTTAAATAACAACTTCCAGAAACTATTTCTGAAGGAGGAATGATTATCCTTACTGACAGCTATTGTTAATGCATGCAGCTTATTACAAAGCAGGCACAGCCAGAAGTGGCCATTTGTGACATATCCCAGAGCCACTGACTTTCATACTCTAGAGATAAACAGCTGATTTCTCATGTCTTTTGACCTGACTGAGCTTTATAGAGAGGCATGCATGGATCCATGGAGAAATGTGGAAGTCTTTAAGTTACAGAGAATTTACAGCCATGCAACAGGCAGCATGGAACCATGCCATGGAAGAAGAGGTATATACTAAGACCATGGTGAAACTCGTCTCTTTCTTTTCTTCTTTTTTTTTTTTCTCCTCTGTGTGTGAATGTTCTTCTAATATTGTTGCATTGGATAAATCAGTCCATTCAGTAGGGGGAAAAAATGGCACAGCTCCTGTTTCAATTTGTTTTCTTCCTAGCAGCTAACAACAGATAACAGCAGACATACCAATTTTAGATGTACGTTGACTTTGTTTACCAAATGTTCTGTAAGAATAATTCTCAATTTTTTAAAATATAGCTTTGTTTACTTGTATGCTCACCTATATATATGAAAGAAGAGCTTTTTTTAAGCCACTTATTGTTGTTCTGATACATCACTGTTGCTCAACAAATCTGGTAGAGTTGTGCGAGGGTTTTGTGTGGCACTTAGGCATCCAGTTGGAAGAGCCTATCTATGTGGGAGTGTTGTACTGCTCATACTCATTAGTTTCCTTTGCAATTCAATGAACTCAGTTAGACTGAAAATAGGCCTGTCAAACAAAACATGAAACCAAAGACTAAGAAACAGTTTGAAGGAAGGCAGAAAAACCCAATAAAAAATCCCAAGTTACCAAGCTCACTGTGTTATCCTTGGCCTGCCACATAACCGTGTAGTATCACAATTCTCTGCTGCTTTCATAGGCGTATGGTAAGACAAAACTATTCCAACAAAACCAGAATTAGTGAACACGACTCTGAAAATTATGTAAATGGAATAGATGGATAAAAATAAATCTTAAAATAAACAAAAAACTAAGGACCAGATCTTTTGCTTTCAGAACAGGAGTCTTGGGATCTAGTGAATGCTGCTTTGCGAACAGAGGATGCTTTGAAGTTTAAATTTATTCAGGTCTTACAGAAATGTGTGTCAAGAGATTGTAAGATCTTTCTGCATTCAGCAGCACTGCTGTGGATGCTGGTTCTTCCACATCCTGATGGACCCCAAACCAGTTGAATAGCAACACCTTTCTGTCAGTACCATGGAATCATAGAATAGTTTGTGTTGGAAGGGACCTTCAGAGGTCATCTAGTCCAACCATCCTGCAATGAGCAGGGACATCTTTATACTATGAAATCATGAATCTCATAAAATGCTTTAATCCTTCCAACCAATCCAACCTTCCAAATCCTACCAGTCCTTCTCCTTCATTTTGAGGGGAATTAGCTTCTAACTAACGTTGTTTCTATTTAGCTATAGTGATTTAGCCCATAAATTAGGTATGAGGAAGTTAGGTCTGTACATGTCTTTTTTTCTTTTATTATTATTATTTATCTATTTTAATTTACCCTATTGAAAGGGTGTTATTGTTGTAGTCATTTCAGCTGAATTTCCTTTCTTCTTTTATTTTAAATAATCTTTTTATTCTCAACACCTTTGGAAGCCCAGGTGACTGCAAGCAGTGATGAACAAGAAACTTTGCAAGCTCCACTATACAATCCTTTAACTTTTCTGCCACAAACTTGAAATGGAAAGCACTAGAGAGCAATTGACCACTGTGAATCTTTATAGCATGTCACAATTGCAGAAACATCTGTGCACATAAAGCATATTAAAAATACACTGACAAGATCATAAATCACTGAAATGCTAAACCTTGAAATATCAGTTTTGCAGTCAGTCATTAAACAAAACTCATAATCTGTGAAATTATATATTCAAGGCTAAAATGCAATATTTCACCTCACATATATAAATCTAGATACTCACTGTTCCTTTTCTTTTGCAAAATACAAAGCTCATCAACAAAGATATTTCTTTCAGGGTAAATAAAGTGGCTCTATTCATCATTCTCTTGTCAGAAACAGATACATTCCTAGGTAAACCTTATTTTTCTTCTACAGATTGTCAAATCTAAGGGACATGGGTTTATGTTTATCCTTCTTATGAGTCCCAAGTACATCAGTAATAAGTCTGCACATGGATGGTATGCAAGATATTTCTACAAGAACGAGTTCAGTAGCTATATTTTCTAGAGTGATGCAGGGCCTAGTTTGAGCCTGTATTCAAGGCCACATTCATCCCACTGTTCACGTTCTTCATCTGTCATTGATGTCTACTACTCTACAGGATAACTGTCCTAGTATATTTCCGGAGAAAATTTGTGTCTGTTTCAAAAAATACTCAAGTCTATACTTACAGGCTTACAATCTTGTACCGGGCTTTGCTCTCTTTGGGTATCTTATTTTGCCCTTGAGTCAATGTTGCATGAGTGGTCAAGATGGAAGATCTTTCAAAAGAGGTGGTCTTTCCAAGAAATGTATTTTGATGTTGCCTGCCACAGGAACAGGTGTCATCAGTGTTCCAGTTTAAATTGGATCTGCCTTTATACAGAGGCAACATGATTTTGAGGAACTAAGACTCTATTGTTTGTGAGATGGAAGTGAAATATGTCACCACTATGTTATATACAATACCTTGTACAGTGCCTTGCTTTTACTTAAAACAATCTGTGCATATTAACATATCTATGTATTTCATAAAGTTAAAAAAAAATCAAACAAATGTCTCTGCTAAAACTTTTTTACAAATGTGTTGTCTAGTTCAAGCCTCGTTACCTACCCAGGGGTAATAAGTCATAGTCTTAACTGTACCACACAAACTGAAAAGTTGTTAACTAATTTAGTTAGTAAAGAACTGCAACTACTTCTTGCATCTCATAAAAAACCTAACAAGTGAGGCCATTTCAAGTAGAAATGAACAGTTTCATGTTTTTACTAGAGCTTCACCCTCTGTGAGACAGGCTTTAGTTTTGGGTTTGTGTCAGATCTTCTGAAACAAGAAATGTAGAAGAACATATCTGCATCCATCCTGCAGACTTGCTATCCTGACCTGAAAGTCTCACGTGATTTCACAGTGTAAGTATGAGTCAATTTAGTATTTGATTGAAAAGAAACTCATTTGAAGTCATGTACAAGAGTCAGGGCTGTAACACCAAGAGATGAACTTACAAGGGAGTTGGCTCAGCCTCCGCCTGTGCTTCTTAACTATTGCTGTGAGGCCAAGGATAAACTGTTACTTGAAGGATTTTCTGGATTTCATAAAACTAAGCAATTATTTCTGTTACTGGAAGGATCTTGGGAGAAAAATTGGTTTACATGTAGGCAATCTTCTCCTTTCCTTCTCTCTGTTACAGTTCCCCTTTTCCCACTTCAGGTAGACGGGCTGCAAAATGTAATTTTACACAGACAGACTTAAGGAGAAAAGGTTTCTGTAAGATGTGTGTCTTGCCTCCAGGGCAGAGGGCTTGGGCAGCATAAGAGCTGAGATTCTCAACAAATGCAGTCAGCAAGTTTCAGATCCACCAAAACTTTTTGCTGCTAAAGCTATGTTCATCTAATTACATAACTCGGTTTTCCTTGCTGTTTCTATCAAACATAGCATTTTACTGTCATGGACCCCTATACCACTGAATGCATTTCATTTGGGATATATTAGTACTGAAGGAAGTGGGGGGAAAACAATTTCACTGAGTTTATGAATTCAGCCTTTTTGATGGGATACTCGAGTGCAGATACAGTCTGTTACTGGGAATGAGGCACATTTTCAGATGGGAAATTTTGCACTGTTTAGGAAGTGATCCTGCTGTTGCATCCAACATATAATGCCTCAAATTGTTCCCCAAGTGCTAGGACTACTGAAGCTGATAAATGTAATCTACTAATAAATTAGATAAAGAGTGGTGGAGGAAAAAATGCATCTTCCCAAATGCTTTCTTCTTCATAAATTAAAAGGAAAATGATAGCATAAACTTCAAATAAATGAGATTGTATTAATGCTTATGTAAGATTAATCGGAGGAAATTCTACATTTTTGTGTGTTTTTAAAAAATCCTCCTCGTCTCTGGTTACAAGCCTAATTACTGCACCACATTAATTCTGTATCACAAAGTCTTTGTGCTCTGGTTGTTTAGATTAACCTCAGACTTACACATGAAATAAATAGTGGAGTATTTCTCAATCCCTTGCATGCTGGGATAGATTTTAATGTCTTGAATTAATAGCAGAGAGTTGGCTGACATGATAAAACATGAAAATAAATCACTTCTGCGCATTCAGATTAGCTGCACATTTCTATGAGGCTGAACAAAATTAACAGGTAACTGTCATGAAAGTAAACCATGTCTTTGTTGATCCCTCAGGTCGGTTGGAAATACAGGAAAAATGAATATACATGCCATTCATGGAGTGCTTTTCATCTTGAAGGACTTTATAATCATAAAGTGAAGAGACTCCTAGAAATACAAGGGTGATCAAAGCTGTTCAGGAGGGTATTCAAGCAATATCCAAGTTCTTTTAAACCTTGATAACTGAGTATGCTTTATCACTCATCTTAATTATTCTTTGTTGTATGGCTGGTTCTTGTTTTAAAATCAGTTTGAACCTGGAGACAAACAGTTAAAGGCTCATAAGATAGGTGAGGCTTGAAGAGAGCACAGGAGGTCATACTGCCTGACCTGTGGCTGAAGCAGGGTCAGATTTAGGGTCCAGCCAGGCAGCTTACAGCTTTATCGTGGGGTCTCGAAATCCTCCAAGGACAGAAAGTGCACAAGCTCTTTAGGCCCCTGTTCCACTCCCTGACTGTCAATCCCATGCCCTGAATCTGTCAGCTGATCTTACCCTTACTACTTTCCAGTAACGGAAAGCTCAGACTGCAAGTGATGTGATGAACCTTGTTCTGCTTTGTTTTGTAAGTAGGTTTATATACTATGCAGAATAAATGCATAAGCTTTCATTAATTACAGTACTTCACAGAGAACTGGGGAGGTGTTTGTTTCCAGAAAGACAGATAAAAGCTGGAAATCTGTAGCTAGAGTCTTTGACAGCTGGCTAGAGCCTAGCGACAACTGACTCTTGCAAGGGAGGACTTTGGAGCATGCAGAAGATACAGGGAAAGATCGCAGGTAGAGGCTTTAGTGACCAAATTGTCTGAATCTTAAATCTATATTCTACACAGGATGTGTTGTCCTAGCAGTGTCTTTCAGCTAGCACATTTTCTGCTCTTCTTCACTCTAGAACTTGTCACTCTTTCAGACTGCAGTCAACCTCGGTAGTTGGAGGTCTCTGTGAAAATGCTCTGAAGTACTATTATTGACAGAATTGATGTTTTAATTGTTCTCATTAACTTCCAAAGTCTCTGCTGCATTAAGAAGGTGTGGAAAGCTCCAAGGCATTTGTTTCAGATTTAACAAAAAAGACTATTAACATTGGGCTCCAAGCAGAATGTTTCCTTCAGAATAAAAAAAGTAATTTAAATATATATATACTTTTTATGCATATAGATACATACACACACACAAATAATATTAAAATATATATATATCTCTCTCTTTAGGATTTCCTGTTTTCCCTTTCATCCCTGTAAGTCTGTGGTATTTCTTAAGAATTGCTTGGGAGCAGTTTTGATTTTTTGTAAGTCATAAGTATTTGTTCTGTTTCACTTCAGTCTAAGTAGCTGAACCTCAGCATACTTGCAGGGCTTCTGTCTTTCTTGACTGAACCTCAGATGTTGCTTCCTTATGGTTCAGTAGCAGATTTGGGCATTCCTTTATTGATGGTCATTAAAAAGAAAAACTAAAGTGAACACTGAATTCACCTAAACTGATTCTAACACATGACAGCTAGTATAACTGGTTGTAGAAGCTTCCTCTGTTGTTAATAAGTACCTCTAAAAATAGCCTTCCTTTGTGTGCTTGTGCATGTGAGTCATGTTTATAGCAAAGTATCTATGCTGGGGAGTTCTAGGATATGTATTTTCTAAATGGATTTCCTGATAGCATGATTCTGCTATTAGTGCACCAGCATGATTTAGTTTTCCTATGCTGAGTTCAAATAGTAAACACAATTCTACATAGCATATTGTAGTGAAATCGCGTAAAAAGATGGTATACTTGGGTGGTATTTGCTCTCATAACTTGATACCAATAGGTATAGCCATTCTGCAATGGGCAATGCCAAATCCACAAACTTAGTGTGTACTACACTGTTTCTCCTTGGCTTATGATTATCATCTGCAAATAGCATTTCTGCTAAGCACCCAGTTTACAAACCCTACATGACTTGCAGGTTATCAAGGTTTAAAGAGCAAATGGACAATACAGTGATGAAAATAACGCTGTGCTCGCAAAGATGGACTAGGTGACCTATGTAAGTCTCTGACACTTTTAACTACACTGATCCTATGAATTATATTTAAATCTGAGAAACATATGAAAGTAGTAATTGAGGAAGTTAATGTAAATTCTTATTCAATTAACAACTATTCTATTTTGTTAATTGTTTCTCTAGAACTTAATAGAAAAGCATAATTATGCCATTTTGAAGTCTAAACTTTTTAAGTCTTTTCAGTAAAGGGCTGTAGTTAGGCTGGTCCTTTTGGAAGGAGGTAACAGTGTCTTCCTGGTGAAGTCAGAGCATTTGGATGTCCTAGCAGGATTAGACATTAGTACTGAAGCCTTTGTTACCATCTAGACAGGTAGACCTACAGGGATGGTAACACCTGTAGCTGTAACCGCAGAATACATGGCAATTCATGCAGAAAGCTGGAGTTTGTTTCCATCCTTCCTTGATAATGCAGGTTGCTCAGCCAGAAGGATTGTGTCTGAGCTGCTATGTCTCTGGCTTTGCCCTCACTCAGCAGTTCTCCTTGCTCTGAAAGTGAACCCTAAAAGCCTCTGCTCCCCAGTGTAGACTCCCTAAGCTCTCCAATTTGTATTTGCCCTTCATGTTTTACAGTTGGACCTAATGATCTTACAGGTATTTTCCAACCTAAAAGTTTCTGTGATTCTGTATCTCGAGTGGTGAAAAGAAAAAAATCATTAATTTCTCACCTGTCTGAGACCAAAGTAGATTTTACTCCATGTCATTCTGGAATTAATGACTCTTGCTTGAATGGTCGTATGGGCACAGGGCTTTATAGGCCACCCAAACATGCACAAAAAAGTCCTGTTTCTGAGAGCTGAGCAATTAACCCGTGTCTATAGCTTGCTTATTAGAAGAAGGAGCAGTTGCTCATACATATCCTAAAATATCCCCCATGCATGTATGTTTTTAAGAGGAGACTTTCTTCACTGACTTGACATTTTGCAAGCTTAAAGGAGTGGCCTTGAAACTTTAAAATTAAAAAGAAGTTTCTGTGTTTTGAACAATAGTAATGTAATAGTCCATTGGGTTGACGTTGCCCCAGAGGGTCTATGATCAAAGAAAAATGATGCTAGTGAGCTCAGGCAGCTGAATAATCCTATCTTCAGAACATTCAAATTATTTAATGAAATATAATTTGCAACTTATATAGGAGGTGCTTTAAGACCTCCAAATTCATTTCCACTGAATATATGCAGAATTACAGTAACAAAAGGTGGCAAATGTTAAAATTTTAATGGTACCTACTGCACTTGTAATCCTGTAAATTCTATTACTACTGAAAAAAGTTCATACACTCTGTTCTAAGCAGTAATGATTTGTAATATCATCTCACATTTTAATTATTTATTGGTGTTATTAGCAAGTATTCTAGTAAAATGCAGTAGTAATAAGGTATTAATTCACTTTCATAGTATTTCAGCTGATGCATATGGAAGAGCATACAGAATATTTTTGTTTGTATTTTTCCTTGTTAATGAATGTGGTTTAGAGCATTCTGATTGATTGTCCAAACCATCGAACTTTGTAACCTTTTAAACTTTACCTTAGGGATAAGATACCAAAAGGACCAGGCCAGTTGCAGATAGTATTGTCAATATTCACTTGCCTTCAGCATTTTCTCTTAAGGTTAATGTAAATAATAGGTTTTCACTTTTTTTTTTTGCAGCAAAATCTCATATGTTCATATGGCAATGAGAATTAACATGTACAGTTGCTACAGTAAACAACAGATCTTTTTACAAGATGTATCTGAAGAATACTGCAATTAAACAAGAAAACCACACAAATTACTTTACCTTTTATAAAGGCATAAAGGTTATCTCATCAGAAAGTGGGATCTATCCCTTAGAGTTTACAGTTCATATTTAATTAGAACATTAACATAAAATTGTTCCCAGTTTATACTCCTGAGATACTCTATATTCTGACACATAAAAGACATCTGCTCTTTCTTGGGAGTTACTTAGTAAAGTTTAAGCAGGTAGGATATGCTTGTAATACTGCTGGTTGGAGTATATGTTGAGTATAGTATTATTCATAACTGAAGGTGATGCTAACAGTATACTCCATGCTAGCTCAGTCTGTTTCTTTGGTGTGTGTGTGCAAGAAATCTGGTGTTTCTAGGCTTGCTCAACAAGCACAGGTTTAAGTTTTACTGCTGTAATTAGGGCTGAGCACAGGAATCATAGACTCATAGAATAGTTAGGGTTGGAAAGGATCTTAAGGTCATCTAGTTCCAACCCCCCTGCCATGGGCAGGGACGCCTCACACTAAACCATGTCACCCAAGGCTCTGTCCAACCT
>WYDI02036436.1:0-46358 GCA_009867235.2 Psittacus erithacus | reverse complement strand
GAAAGAAAGAAAGAAAGAAAGAAAGAAAGAAAGAAAGAAAGAAAGAAAGAAAGAAAGAAAGAAAGGAAGGAAGGAAGAGAAAGAAGGAAAGGAAGAGGTTCCTGTTGTCACATTTTAATCTGGGGAATTCATCCCTGGAATATTTGGGGAACTGAAAGATCTCCTGAATTCAGAAAGCAGCTAGATGACCTTTTGGAGCAAAAGTCCCTGCAAGAAGTGACTTTGCCTTAGAAAGTCCTTGTAAACCTGTCACTAACAGTTTGGAAGGCCCTGTCACAAAGTATTATATATAATTCTATTGACCTTATACTTCTCTTGATCTTATACTTTTCACTATATACATTCATAAATGGAGGATATTAAGCTCAATGGACTTTTTCTGACCTTGAATACCTGTTCTTATATATTTAGTATATAAAGAACTGCTCCATAACTTTACTATAGTCTGTCGTTAAACACTAAAGAAATAAGATAAATCTTTTCATAAACAGACAGTGAAGTTTGTGGTTTTGCTGTTTTATGTACTTATTCCCTGCAGTTTTCATTCAAGCTAGGAATGAAGCCCCTGCAAATGGTGAAAGGAATCAAACAAGAGCTCCAGTTCAAGTCTTACTTTTTTCTACGTCTGATTTACAAATGATTATCCATCTGGTTAATAAACTAAAGAAGAAGTTAATTCTGGTCTTATTTCATCTTAGAAGCTGCGTTTCCCCACACTTAAGGAGGTCACTTCAGCTTTGCATAGTTGAAAATGAAATTATAAATTTTCACAAGAGAAGACTTTGTATTGATCAGTTTCCTCTATACAAAACCAAGATTCACTGAGGCCAGTATGGTATAAATAGTTCCAAAATTTGGTATGGCATTTTCCTTTTTATTCAGAACATCACTGTAACTTAATTAGAAAAACCAAAACCACTCACAAACTCAAAACCAAATCAACCAAAAAAGAACCAAAATAACCAAAACCAGCAACAACAAATTCCTCACCCAACCAAAAATAATAAGTGGTTAAGCCTAAATGTCTGTTATCTTTCCCAAAGATGGGAAAAAATATTAAATATTTTTCAAGTATATTTCTTTGTGTGTATGTTTTTTGCTATGAGTAAAAATAGCTTTCAAAGAAAGTTTATGTCACAATAATTTTAAGCTCACCAGTAATTTTCCTGCATTGTCACTGAATAAAACTACAATGAATCTCTCAAGGATTAAGATGACCAGAAGTATTACAGTGATCAGGGGTAAAAATTTATGAAACAAAATCATAACTTTGCCTGAGTTTTAATTAAGAGACTAAGAACAGTTACTTCAGTCTCAAAAGTATTCCAAACTGTATTGTGTGTGTTCTGAGTCAATCTGGGAGCTACATGTAGCTGGGGAAAAAAGTATTTAACACCCTCCCTTTGCAGGTAATCCTCACTGCAAAGGGCAGACTACTGAAGGGAGAAGTTACCTGATTTTTTCATTCTATGAAAGGAGCAGACATGCTTTTCTCCCTGCTCTTTTGAAGTGCTTACTGCACAATCTGCTAAACCTGAGGAAATGAATTTGGTCTCCTACAACACTGCTGACTTTCTCTGCTTTCATGCGCTGCTTGAATCACCTAGTATATGCATTCACCTTTAAATTCTGTAGAAACCTCAGTGAAAAAGTAATGGGTTTGTCACTTCTGCTGGGGAAAGTACAACTCACAGAGAGAAAAGAAAGTATGGTTCCATTCAGCAAATTTTTGTTCTCATGCTATTTCATTCATCCTTTCATGCACATGGAGTTCCTAACAGTAACATAAAAAAAAAAAAAAAGTGAAAACACAGAAGGCAAATGTTTTTCATAGAGGAAGAGAGCTGACTATTCACAATACATGACTGGGATGGCTGTCACTGCTTTGACTCTCAAGTAGCGTCATCAACAATGATATAATTAAGGTTATTTTACCTATTTAAAGTAACGGAATTCAGTAATAATAGCATTCAAGTTAACTAATTTCCTGATTAATCCTAAGAAAAGGAAAAATTGCACAGTTTAACCATTGATCTCAAGCATCACAGACAGAATGAAGAAAAGTCATCTTTTAAAGACTCAGTATATGATTAGCCAGGGTCTAGACTTCAAAGCAGACTGCCTGTAGTCAGATACAGTTTAGGTTCTGAAATGTACCTTGAGCTTTTTTTACTTAGACTCATTATATCTTTAACAGTTCATCACTTACACAGGGTTAACATAATTGCTTAAATGATTTCTAGTAATAATGGCTTATTCCTAGAATAAGCCCTTATTGCTGTAATTTGTAGATGAAATAATGGAGACTAAGATGCATTTTTTTCCTCACAACAGAATCTATTTTTATTTTTATACTTTCAGATTTTTACTATCTCCTTCACAAAGTTTCTGAGGAAAGAAGATTTTCTTTAATCCTATTGGCAAGTGTCTGAGCTCTCCAAGGGTATTTTGTCAGCTGTCCAAATTTAATTTGTATCCAAGATAACCCAGCTAGCTGAAAAGTAGTTTTTCCCAGTTTTCTATAAATAGCAAAGGAAGTATATTACATTTAAATTTTCATAAGAACAGTAAATTTGGTTTCACTAAGATTGCTGTAGAAAAGAAAAAAAGGGCTGTTTTGGGTTCAATGGAGACTGTGGTAAGTTTAATAGAGAAAAAGAGGCATATTAAAGATACATCCATTTATTGTTTCAAAAAATATTCTTGGTTATATTTTCTGCTTTCATGGTGTTATGTGGCTTTAGTCATATGCCATAAAACAAGACCATTGCAGAAAACAGGAGGCCCTGAATGCAGGTGTTTGTCAATTAAAAAAAAAAGTAAAAAAAAAAGTACACATATAGAAAGGTAAATTCTGATACAGTTACTTTACAAAATTACTTGATAAAATTACTTAATAAATAAGCTACTTAATAAAATTGTTAAAGTATAAACTTATGGTCATGATCAGCTCAATACATAGCCTTAGTGAATCCCACTAGGATGACAACAGAGCTTTTCAGAACAGCAAACAAGCATTATATGCAAAGACACATGTGTATACAGGCACACCACACTGAGATACTCAGTGGTTCAGCTGTCTGAAAGAGTCCTTTGGTTGTGTTTTTTATGTTCTAACTATGCACAAGTATCCAAAGATAATAAAAAATTGTTACCTATTATTTATTATGTATCACCAAATTTGCATTTTCCTAGGCTATGGAAAAAGTCTGTGGCCTTTCTTTTTTTGTAAATGCACAAGCAGTTTCACCTTTAAACTTTAATTTACTGATATTTACCTCCTACTAACCAGTATAGCAAGACATACCATTGTGGGTAACGGGACAGAAACAGTCAATGAAATGGATCTAGGTGTTATTGCCCTGATTGGGATTAAGCCTTGGGAATCCTAAAGAGAACAAGGATGGGTCAAGATGGTTTAGCAAAACAAAGCAGGCAGTTTGCAAGATAAAGTAGAATGTGCAACTCAAATCTAGACCAAGCAATGTAATATTTATAGTCTTCATAACTCTTAGTGGTTTTGCTGAATTGGGATGACAAGGAAGTAAGACAAGTGGAAAATTACTGCTTAGCACTTAGTAGACTATAAAAGGAATGCAAGATGCATAATAAATGTCTTCAGATTTCACCAAAACTGAAGTCCGACTTTGATAGGCCACATACCATAAAACTGTAACTTAAATTGTTCCACAATTTAATTGTTCCACCACTCTTTTTCAGCAATTGGTCTTGTCACATTCCACCCTATCACTAGAATCCCTGCTTTTACATATTTTTTGATATAAAATTTTTACATAAAAATGTGGTTTTATAGTTTCCCTTTTTGCGTAAATTCTTACAAATGAATGGCAGGCATGGTCTGGAAAAAAAAAGTGTATATCAAACAATGCAAATAATCTCACCATAGTTATTTGTAAAAATAAAAATATTCCTGAGCTCTCCTACAATTGAAATACCCTTTCAGACATCCTATGTATTCAAATTTTCAGTAAAACTCATCTTCACATCTGAACAACAATTAACAACAGCACATGGTGTCTCAACACACAGTCACAGAGTTTAAACCTGTTTTAAATACAGCTTTATACATCATATATATCTATCCCACCTCTGCATGTCATTTATGCCTTCTTCCTTTAGAAAACTCCAAAAGTTGTAGCTAAAATCATTCCTTTCACTCCTGTTCCCATGCACATCCTTGTTAATGCTGGCATCAAAACTCGTTTATCGTCATCTTCAAGTCTCTTTATGCTTATCTTCATCTCACCTCATCATCTGGTCCTCCATTTCATTTCTTAATCCCCTTCTTCAAATAATTGTTACTTTCTTCAGTTTTGCAGGTGACATGAGGTTTCATGTCATAGAATATGGTAACTAACAAGGATCTTCCTAAAACTGAAAGGAACCGTATTTATTTCAGAAGTATTATTTTATACTTCTAGAAGCAGGCCAAGTTCATCAGCTGCAAAGCATTTCTACCATACACTTCTTTTCAAAATATTATAATAAATACAGAATTTGTTTCAGACTCAGGCAGTAACACTAAAATCCGCTAGGTCTGAGACTCTCTCTGACTTGTCAGGTAAGAATGTCATAATCTATGAGAACAGAAAAATCACCAAAGTAAGCAAGTGTTACATGTAGACCAATCTATTGAAATGGCTTCAAAGAAGGTAGAAGAAAGCATAAAATGAGCAGTCATGGAGTCCTAGACTGGACAACCTTATCTGACTTCATAGCTGATCCTGCTTTGGCCAGGATAGACTAAATGGTATCCAGAAGTCTGGAATTATTTTGGGCTTCTGCCATTTATGAGTCTGTCCCTGGTGAAAGCTTCTTATTCAAAAAGGAAAACGGAATTATACCCTGAAACTTAAAAATATTAACCCCCTCCCATATATGCATACATACACATGTGTGTATATATAGATATTTTATATTTATATATATATATACACGTGTCAAATTCTTGTTCTTGGCCATGCACATGTGTCCTTAATAGTTTTTCAAACACTTACAAGAGACTTCTTGGATAAGGAAGAATATATACATAATTTCACCAAAATAATATGTACAAAATTAGCACGCATAAAAATACTTATGGTCACAAATTTGAAGGTTCTGCCAGTTCATATGAGATATTGAACCTTGTTAAATGCTATTAAGAAGTTAAATAGAATACTTAGTTTGTAAGATTCACAATCTTGTCTCTTTCATGTCCTCTTCAAAAATTATATCTTCTGAGTCTGAATGGGAATATTTAAGGCTCTGGAAATAACTGTCTTAAGAAAAAATGGGAAATCTGTTTTTCTTTCATATTTCAGAAATATTTTGCGTCATGAATGATGAAATGCAGAGTTTGTAAATTTGTAGTTACAAGCTATGCCCTTGTTAAGTGCTTCTCACCTCTTTAAAGAAACACACAGCCATGATGTGGGTTTGGACTTCTCGATAACAGGCAGGAAGTTTGAATCAGCTTCCTACTAAATTTAGTTCTTGCCCAAGACCCTGTATAAGCAGATAATTTCCAGAAATTACTTGATTACTTACTACTTTCTATTTCATTTCTCCAATGTCTGTCTGACAACATGAGTATAACTTAAGTCTCAGGTAGTAATTTAGACAAAAAAACTCCACGAAACTTCAGACTATAGGTATCAAAGGAGGATTTTTTGCCAGACCGTCGTAATTAAATATATGGCTTAGATGTTTTTGGGTTTTTTTTGTCTAAACACTGAAAATTCAGACTTCAGTGTCCTTGCGCCCCAGCCACTGAGGACTGCTTTTATGTCTTAAGAGAAATATAGATGGTAGACTGTCAAAATATATTTATAATATATACATTATTTTATAACTACAGATAATTTGTGTACAAAGATACATAACTGTATATAATGTACAACATATATAATGTGCAAATATAAAAATGCCCAGTTCTATTACAATGAGGTTGCTTTATATTTACAGTAAAGACTGCATTTGTCCCACTGTTATTGATGACTATATGTTGTATTATTTTATGGGTTATATGATTATATGTTATATAGTGCAAACTGACAATGCTGAGTGAAAGAAATAAAGATCTGAGGCAGAAAAAGATTAAAATAGAGAATCAGTGACAAATTAAAAAACAAGTATAAATGTCTTAAAAATATCACAGTTCTTCAGAAGCACTGGTCAGAGGAGAAAATCTAGGCTTCTAAAATTCATAGTGCAGCTTGTCAGGGGAGCTTTAAATAAAACCAAAAATATGAGAGCAGTGGGAATACTTCAAGCTCCCAGACGTAACATAAAAGTTATCAGTTGTGAAATATTTGCTTTCTGGTTTGCCTCAAAACACAAAAGAGGTGTTGAATTTCTGTTCCCATTTGGAATCAAAATATTTAAAAATCCAAAAGCCTCTAACAAGAAGGAGAATTTCCATCCAAATATTAGAAAGATATCACTGTCAAAGGTTTTTAGTGACAGACCAACTATTTATATTCAGCAAGATCTCTGGATGTTAACACTGATGTTATTTAACATGATTTTGTTTGGCTGGCAGCCACCAGGGAGTCCCAGTATTTAACAGTAATTTTAATTCTTTTTCATGCTGCTTTAACTGCAGGTTCTCTGTCGAATTTTATGGAACCTTTTACATCAATCTGATACCACTCTTCTGTTTGCAAAAAAGTTTTCTGATGCATTTTTGGATAATTGAAAAGTGTTGCTGTCTGAAAGAAGATTTCATTTCCACATACAATTTAAGAGATTCTCTTGCATCCAAGACATACTCCAAAAGTAAAATACTAGAAGATTTTGCCATCTGCATATACAGGGCAATTAATGGGATTTGTGGGTTATTAAACACCAAAATAAAATGGAGGGAAAGCTAAAATGGCAGCAGCTCTTTATGTAACAAATGCTAAAGCTGTAAATAAGCTGTTTTCACAAATAAGCTCAAAACTACCTGAAAGGACATTTAAAGGGAAAACGTTAACACTAAGAATAGAACATAGACTCAGTATACCAGAGGGTGACAAATTTAAATCTTTTTAGAGATCTAGAATCTAACTCACTCCATAAAACCTTAGGTTAAAAAAGACACTTCAAAAGCAAAGAATGAATAAGCCACTTACAATATCAAAAACTTATTTTGAAATGGAAAGCAAAATTATCATAAACCAAACAATTTTATATCCAGAAAATGTTCAAAGACAAAAATAATGTGTTCTAGTCAAAATCAAAATAGAAAATACAATGGAAAAAAAAAAAGGAGAAAGCTAGAGAAAAAGTATCTAAAAAAGAAATTGAAGGAAAGTGGGTAAAAGAAGGACTGTGATATGTGTTAAATAAAGCACATATAGAGTTCTAAGATCAAAATGAGCAGTTTGATGTTGTAAAGTCAAGAAAGAATTGATGGAGTCATCATACGAATGAAGTGACTATAGGAGTGGGAAAAAATATCACCTTATGAGCAACATTATGAGCAAACTCTTTAAGGCAGAGCAAAGAAATATGGAAGAAATAGGTTTAAAATAATTTAGTCAAATATTGACATGTAAAAGGATTATAGTGCTGGGTGTCACTGTGGAAAGGAAATTCTGTTGATTATTTGAGGGCAAAGTTTTAAATATGAAGAAAATCGTATAAAATAGAAGTACCAAAAAAATTATATGTACTTAAAAAATAAGGAGGAAATATTATATGTGGCTTTATTCAGGATGGCAGGCAGGAGGTTAGAGATGGAAAAAAATCTGTGATAGAATTGTAAAATAAGTTGCTATCAAACACACAGAAGCAATGGCATATATATACCCCAAATGCATAATATCCTGTCCCAAGCTGACAATGCTTCGCTAGCAGACAATTGAAGTGCACAGAACAACTGTCTACATTCAACACTCCAGTAACAGCGTTGAGATGATGAGGCATATAGCCCATCAAACCAGGCTGACCGCTACTCAGTATTTAAAGTAACATTTCTTCAGCATAAAGTCATGCCTTTCTGAGGAAGAATATGTGTTTCTTTGAACATCTAATTATATAAGCGAATGGCTTCATATTGAAAAAATTCTTTAGTTTTTTCAGGTACAATGGCCTGGAGTGGGGTTTCTTTGGGGTTTCTCTCACAATGTAAAACTCAGAGTAGAAACCAAAGTATTTGTCTTCAGAGAAAAGTAGGCAAAATTCTTTCATGTTACTTTGACCATATTTAAAAGACTAATTGATATCCATGTCCAGGCACTGATTAGGTGCACTGTGTCCCCAAGATAACAAGATATAAAGAGAGAAAATGCTGACAGTTTATCTCCATAAATATTTAGTGAGGAAGAACATTAAGCAGGAAATAATATGTTGCTCACAGAGTCTATGGGATCTCCATCCTCAGAGACACTAAGAATTTGTCTGACCTTAAGCAACCTGATTTAAGGCGGCCTTATAGAAGGTTATTTGAGGTGCTACCAGTGGTTCATACCAGCTAAAATTATTCTGTGGTTATACAACAGTAATTTCTTATTGTGAAAATACTCACACAGTCCTGAATTTTTATACAAAAGCAGTCTTGATGAGAAAAAGTTAGGAAGATGACAAATACATACCTGAAGAAGTTTTAAACTGGAAATATTATTGGTGGCAATAAAGAATCTGGAAAAAGATATAAAACCAGATTTAAAAAAAAACTCTACAGTGTTTACATATCCTCCAAAGATGTCCACATGTGTTAGGGGACGCCCATTAGGGTGGACTGGGTACAAATGCTGCTAAGGGGAAGGTGAATACACAGACTTCCTCAGAACTCCCTACCCTAGTGATTAAATAGCAGCTTGTTCTGGGTTCAGCAGCAGCAGTCATTTTTCTCAGCTTTAGTAGCTGGTGCAGTGCTGTTTTTGACTTCCAGCCTGGGAACAATGCTGATAACACTGATGGCTTTAGTTTAGTTGTTGCTAAGTAATGTTTGCCCTGACCAAGGATTTTCTGAGTCTCATGCTCTGTCAGGGAGGAAAGGAAGCCGGGAGGAAGCAGAGACAGGACACCTGACCCAAACTAGCCAAAGAAGTATTCCCTACCACAGCGCATCATGCTCAGTATATAAATTGGGGGGAGTTACCCGGAAGGGGCAGATCACTGCTCAGGTCGGTCTGGGTATCGTTCAGTGGGTGGTCATCAGTTGTATTCTCTCCCCTTGTTATTTCCCTTATCAGTGTTATACCTTAGTTACTGGACTGTTCTTATCTCAGCCCATGAGAGTTACATTCTTTCGGTTCTCCTCCCCATCCCTCTGGGAGCTGGGGGAGGAAGAACAGGGAGAGTGAGCTAGCAGCTCCGTGGTTCTGAGTTACTGCTGGGCTTAAACTACGACAGTTCTATGATCAATTACTGTGATGTGGAGGGAAGTTCTACTATTCACTGTCTTCCTATGGGATTCCAGTGACCATGTCAAATCTTTGTTCTAGAGCAATACTTGTGCAAGGCTTTACTAGAAGAAGAGATTCTGCCTCCTCAGAATACTTAGTTTCCATATAGATCTCAGTCCAAGCCAAATTGTGGAGCAGCACTGTATAATCAAACTGCATGATGTAGCTGCTAAATTATGTTATTAATATGGCAAAAATGTAAATATATTTAGCAATTAATCTTTTTCAGGGTTGCTTTTCTAAACAGATATTACAAATTTTAAAATATAACAGTAATGATTTAGTTCCCTAGAACATGCTAATTTATAAAAGGCTTTCTTAATATGCAAGTGTGAAAAAAAACTAAGCAGTGTGACCCATCTGAAATTGTTCAGCTGAAAGCCTAATCAGCCATTTTAAGTCATAACACATAGAGATCATGAACTCTGGAATTTTGGAATACTCTGTGCCATATTGAATTTTCCAACTAAGAACAGTTTTCTATTATGAAGAATGCCGGTATGTTTCAGTAGAAAATGCTATATTGACATAAAAATATTTACAGTGTTTTGCCTTATTGCACTTTCCATGAATCTTTACAAATACGTCTATATTTGGAGGGCTATACCACATTACATAGGACATGAAAGCTTTAGCAAAATTTTGTGCAAATGAGACAGAAATTCAAATGTGTGAATCCGTACTTACAATTTTTCTCATACAATTAAAAGTTCATGTGTTCCTGCACTCATGTATTCATTTCCTTACATCCCATTGTTAGTTCTTTTTTAGTTTTCACTCCTGTATGCAAAACTAATTAAAACATAAGGAAAACACTTAGAAAAATGCACATTTTATGCAGTTACTGTTATTTCAGAGTATGTCTCTGATTCATCCCACCAACTCTGTTGGTGTTTTGGCAAGATAAGTATTTTTCAGTAGAATGCAATGTTTTTGGCTTACCACATGCCAACAAAGTATCTGTCGTACATATACTTTTTCACAAGTTTCAAAACAAAGGCAGGAATGAAATGCAAAGAAAAGAATTTCATTTTGAGTTAAGACATCTGTTTTAAATCTTCACACTGTTTCCAAGTATTTTTACAAGAAAATGAGAAACTTTCTTTTGCTGTTTTTGCTCAGCTTTTTCTGAAGACTGCAGAATATCTGTATTTCTACAGTCACATTAAAAAAAAATTAGGAACTAGTATTGTTAAACAAGACCAACCCTAATGATTCTGTGATTGTGTGAATAATCCAAGTACCTTTCAATTACTGTAGGCAGCCTCTGTCATAAAGACACAATTATTGAAAACTTCCAAATTGGTGATACTTACAAAATAAAAATGGGGTTTGTCCTGTTAACATTTACTCTGATAAGGCACTCATGGTCATGATACATAAATAAAATTTGTGTGGATGGATACGAGATCTGAAATAATTTGAACTTAAACTGCAAGACTAGGAAGCGTATCAAGGAAAGAGATTTCTTAGATTTAAACTGTAATAAAAATTTCAACACTTTTTAAATCCATTTTTCTGCTTTTTACATATTTCTTCTGAGGTAAGAAAATTTATGATTAAGAAGTAATTCCAAGAAAATTGAAATAAAATCAATGTGAAAATGAAATGGGAAAAATTACAAACCCCTTTTTAATACAAAGAAATTTGATTGTGTTTTTTCTGATCCATGATGAAGGACATGGCATATGAGGCAAACTTCACAAATAAATATAAGTTAAAAACCCTTTTACCACAGATATGTATTTATATTTTTACAGCAATATTCTCAAACATATGAAGAGTACAAAATTTTATATAGTACCACAATACTTCTAGAAAAGTGACATTTTTCTCCACTAGGTTTGTCTCATAGCTAGGCCACTGATGCAAACAGCACTTGATTTCCTAACATTTATGTACATATGCCAAGTAAATTATTTTGGAAGCAATGTATTTTTTTATAAATTAAAGAAGAATTCTACCTGTTATTTAAAAATTATTTACCTTCAATTTAATCAGAAACACTTGTCATTATTGTATTTAAGATCTAAGTCATGCTGTGTCCACCCCAAGAAGCTATCTCACTATTCAGATGACACAGTCCCCTGCAGATCCAGCTGGTGGCATTGTGTTGCCTGCTTGAAGCAGTGGTCATGAAAGTGTCCCCTTCTCTAAATGGACAGTACCAAGCATTAAAAAATCATGGCAGAGTCACAAACACTCACCAGAGAGATAAGCTATAGGAGATAACAATAAGCAGCAGGTTGAGGGAGGTGATTCTGCCCCTCTACTCCATCATGAGACCCCATCTGGAGTACTCAGTCCCACTGTCCATGTCACCAACAAAGATGTTGAACAAGACTGGTCTCAACACTGATCTCTGAGGGGCACCACTGTTTACTGTTTTCTGAGTGGACATTAAGCCGTTGACTACAACTCTTTGTGGTCATCCAGCCAGTTCTTTATCCCATGAGTGGTCCATCCACCAAACTGATGTCTCTCCAATTTAGACACAAGGATGTCATGTGGGACCTTTTTCACTCCTGTCAATTAATCTCCCACCATCAACAGTAGTCATTTGGAAGTGCAGATTGTGGACCAGATCCAATGTCCATTGTATTCAGTAGAACTAACTTGAATTCATTTCCCCAAGATCTTTGATAAGCATATCTGAAGTTTTCCACACAAAATTAATCAGCTAAATAGAATGCTCTATTTCTTGGCATGTCTATATCAGCTGTTAAGCACAATTTGTGTTAAGAGATAATTTAATTTCATTAAAAAAAAATCAGAGCAGTTATCTCTGCATGAATTTTTATGCTCTCTCTTACATCATGTTAGGGAAATACAAAAGTAGACTAAACTTTACAAGCTCAGAAAGTACAGTCTTGTAGGATTGTCTGCAGAATTTAAATCGGGCATATTTCAAAGCAGACATAATTTTTAATACAACATCAATAAGACAAAGCAGGAAAAGACAGGAAATATTACAAGTAACAGCATTCTATACAGCAAATATCTTCATACTTGCATAATAGGAAATTCAGGCTCTTAAATTGTTATGCAAGGATTTTTTTTTTATTTTTTTTTTTTTTCAGAAAACATATGTCTCACTGTCTCAAGAATACTCTATTCTTGGCAATGGCTAACAATCCAGATTAATCTTCATGTTTTGAATTTGTTTGCCAAACTCATTTAAAGTTTATGCAGTATCAAATTTCTTGTAGTAGATCACATTTCAGTCCTTTTGAAAAAACCTCCATAAAAGAGATACTACGATCTAGAAACAAACTGTTTGAATAATTCAGCAGCTATATATAGGCCTATGAAATATTAAAGAGTCAATGACAGACTATAGGGATTTTCACACAGATGATGGTTTGACATCGATCTCACACCTGCACAGTATTCTGTTTGTCAGCAGTAACAAAGGATGAAGTCACAAACTGATGGAGAAATTAAGGCAGTGAAAAGGAAGAAAGGTGCCACAGTGAACCTGGGTACAGAAACTGCAGCTTTTCCTCTTCCATGCCTTACAAAACAAACAGCTTTTCACAACATGATGCCTGAACACATGAAGTGCCACCCAGAATTCTGTATTTTTTCTTTCATTCTTAGTACTTTTACTTCATGATAGCAAATTCAGTTGCAAATAAGAAAGTCACAAAGGAATAAATTTCTTGTCTATGTCTACTGACATGGAGGAAAATTAGAAAATTTCTTCTTGCCCCTCTGAAATCACAGTTCTGATACTATTAATAGCAAAAAAAGAAAACCCCAAAGAAACAAAACTAATTTCGCTGGCAGTATGAGAGGTCAAGTGAATGAATAGGTTGTAGATAAAAAGAAAACTGAAGGAGCACTTAATGTTTTTTTAATTCACCAAAAAAAAATTTACTTAAGGAAGAAAAAAAGCAACTCTTCATGCATTTACAAGACATTGACTATTACGTAAAATCTGTTGGATCATTAATTCTGTTGAAGTTCAAAGCGTATGTATGTACCTTGGGGTTCTTCCCTTCCTTTTAGCTTTCTTTCCCTTCCTTTCCCTTCCCTTTAGCTTTCTTTCCCTTCCCTTTCCTTTAGATTTCCTTCCCTTTTAAGTTCAGCATTCCTTCCCTTCAGCTTCCCTTTAACTTTAGCATCTCTTCCCTTCCCTTCAGCTTCCCTTCCCTTTCCTCACACAAAGAAATGCAGAATTAAACAATCACAGCACACCTGAGGATGGAGGCACCATTGAAGATCATTGAGTCCATCCCCCACCTGCTCAAAGGGGTTGTTTCTAACAGTCCATATTAGTACCAGTGCTATTTAATATCTTCATCAATGACATAGACTGTGAGATTGAGTGCTCCAACAGCAAGTCTGCCGATGATACCAAGCTGTCTAGTGCAGTTTATTCACTAGAGGGAGCAGATATCATCCAGGAGCATCTTGAAAGGCTTGGGCAGTGTGCCTGTATGAGCCCTCTGAAGTTCAGCAAGGCCACGTCTGAAGGTCCCGCACCTTGGTTCATGCAATGTCCAATACCAGTGCAGGTTGGAGAATGTTCATTGAGAGCAATCCTGAGAAGTAGGATTTGGGGATGCTGCTGGATGAAAATTAGCATGAGTTAACAATGTCTGCTTTAAGCCCAGAAAGTCAAATGTATCCTGGGCTGCATGAAAAGAAGTGCGGCCAGCAGACTGAGGGAGGTGATAGTCCCACTGTCCTCAACTATCTGTGCAGAGCTCTAGAGTCCTCAGCATTGGAAAGATATGGACCAGTTGCAGTGGATCCAGAAGAAGGCTATAAAAATGGTGTTCAAAGGTCTTGAACATGTCTCTTATACAAAAAGACTGGGAGAGTTCAGTCTATGTGACTTGGGAAGAGAAGGTTCCTGTGTGACCTTACTGAAGCCTTTCAATACTTAAATGGGGCTTATAAGAAAGAGACTTTTACTGAGATGCTCTTCAAAGGACCCTTCCAGACCAAACCATTCTATAATTAAATGATTCTAAAGTAGCAGCACCTGGAGGAGGTTACCTTAGGAAAATCACCATTGAAACCAAATCTTAAATTCCCTTCCTCCCAGGCTCAACTTCATTCCCAATTTTCTTTACCTGCTCCCCCCAGGTGGTTCAGGGAGATGGCAAATGGGGGTTATGCCAACACTTAGAGCATATCAACTGGATTTTAGGTCTTACAATTCAAACAGCTGCCCTAGGCAGTCTGCAAATATCTTTATCCTCAAACTTTGAAACGTAATGAAACGTGCATTTTTGTTAATTAAGCAATAACTTTATTCCTGTTGTACTTAGAAGAAAAAGAAAAGAGTTGTTATTCCCCTTTCTTGCTTGCTTTTTATATTATGGGTTTTATATCTCTGAGCTAACTCACAGTGCAGACCACTACCCAATATAGCTGAGAGAATGCAGTTTGGTTTTTTTTCTGAATGTTCATTTTCAACAGGTTGTTTTTCTGTTTCTCTATCTTCCACCTCCTAAAACAAGTGAGAAATAAGTCTGTGTAGTCATCTGAAGTCATAAAGACTTAAAAACAGAATGTGAAGTTGCGGTTTAAATGGCTATTCTTTTTTTTTTTTTTTTGGCAGATTTTTCAAAGAACCATGATTCACTCTACTAGAGATGAAGGGGACACTCTTCAAAATTCAGAAAAAGAGTTTTCTGTCATTCATCCTGTCGAGATTGTGAGTTCTGGGTGAGAAGGGCTCTTTGCTGTTAAATCCCAGGAAAAAGGTACAAAAATCATAGACAGAATACTTCAGTAATGCTTTGAGCCTCTGAATTTCCCACTGGGAGTGCATCTAAGCACAAACCATAAATGGAATACATTGTGGCACACATTGCTCTCTACAGCTTTATCCTAACACCCATTCATCAGACCTTTTAGGAAGGTGGTATGCGTGTGCAATTTGCAACATAGAACTCTGCAATATAAATTGTCTTCTTGAGAGACATTCCTCAGTTTCCCCCTGGAAGTGTACCTGAGTGTGAACCATAAATCGAATGTATTGTGGCACAGATTGCCCTTTTCAACTTCATCCTGACACTGCTTGTCAGACCTGTTAGAAAGGTGGTCTATGTGTGCCATCCTCAACACAGAAGTCTGTAATATAAATTCTGTTTTTAAGGATATAAGGTCATTTTATCAGAACCTAGACATTAGCTGTTTATTTTGTGAGCGGCCGCTCTTAAAATAGAAAAATTTTTAAAAATGGACCAGTGAACTCCTTAAACCCATACACAAAGTTTAAAGTGAAAGCAACCTCATTTTGAAGACTTCAGGATTTATCTTCTTAAATAACAATTTATTCTTTATAAATTTCCGAATCATTTTTGTCTTCATGTGAATGAAGGCATAACTTCAACAAGATAACAAATAGAAAGAAAATTTTTTTTAAAAAAACCCAACAGCTAGCTTTAAAGTAGGAAAAAAAGAAAAAAGTCAAAGAAATATATGTCTTATAGACTGGGAAACTTCAACTGGGGGAAAAATAGTCCAGAACAAACCAGGAACACAAATCTATTTGTTAGAAGAAATTAATTCATATCTGAACAAATTTGAAGTGCATGTTTGGTGTGGGGTGAAATATTCCCCTGAGCAATGACATTTGACTATGCGTTTTGTAGTGGCATATATGGTATGAGAACATATCATTCATTTATGAGGAAAAAAAATGCCAGAGCTGGAGGAAAGCTGAGGTCATTGGCCTGAACCAGAAGATGGTCTAATATATGTTGCCAATGAGAAGGCAGAAAAATAAATCTGCAGCATAATTATGCTTGCTATTCTGTAGTTACACAAAGGGATGATTTTTCTGGCAGAGCTCTCTCTTACCATACCATTAATAAGCATATGCAGACTTTTTTTTATTATCATTTTTAACTTTTCTTAATTAATCTTGTGGGTATTATGGATATGTAAGCTGAAAGATTCTGCCTGAAGTCAATAAAGCCAGAGGAAAATCAAGCAATCGTAAGCAAAAAAAAGAAGAGACCAAATTTTGCTTAAAACCAATCTTGAGTACATTTTCTTACAAGAATACACCAAGATAAGTGCAACATCGTATTGGCTCTGCCACAGTTTTCACTGCATTCCATATAATGAAATTTCTAGGGAATTATTAATATAATTTATAATCTCCCTTAGAGTAATATAGATACATATGAAGCTAATATCAGTTCCCATCTCAGTTGTATTTCAAGCTGTTGCAGTAGATAATGCAATACACAATTTACTGGTAATGAGTAAATGAATGTAAAACTATTCAGAATTTGATGCTGGCGTGGATTAAACACTTCCTTTTCATGAAAAATTGATATCAAAGCCTCCTTTTTCTTTACTGCCTCTCAAGGACTGTGTTGTTTTGCTCGTTTGGTTGGTTGGGGTTTTTTTTTTTCTTTCATAAATTAGTTTATCTCAGGCTCTGGACTAAAAATACAAGCCCTGTATATAAGCGTTCCATTTATTGTGCTATTTCTATTGCTAGTGTAAAATGAACTACTAGCTTTTTAGTAAAACACTAGCTGGTTTTCAGCCTGATTTAGTTTTTGACACAGATGACAGATGCTCTTGTTTAGGTGCTAAAGAACACTATTAAATAAATCCCTTTAGCATTAAAGAAATTTCAATCTGAGGTTCCAAGCTATCCTTCGTAGTCTGAAGAATGGAAGAAGTCCACACTTATGCATAAATCCCCTACTTTAAATCCTCATCTTAAATCTAAATAAGTAATCCCCTCTGAATGTATTCTTAAAATAAAATTATTAAATATTTTTATTAAATATTTTGATGAAATGATGGATAACAAAATTTTTTATTTCACTGGCTCTTGAGGAGTGTCTCACTTAGAAGTTCAGGGTAGGATGGCTGTAGTTAACACACTTGAGGAAAACAATATACAGAAAATAAACTTTTGAATAAGTAAGAATGAACCTATCTTGAACCACATATTTTTCATAATTCAAACTGAGTCTTCTAGCCAGGGTCACTTCCAAAGTCTTCAAGTTGATTCGTATATGTTCAGAATCCTATTAAATAGACATAAAGAAAATAAAAAATGGTTTATGCTCTAGGTTCTTTACAACCTTTCTAACAATAATGCTTCCACTCACAAACATTCTGTACAGGAAAATACACTTAATTTTATCTGCCTGACTTTGCTGTCCCTACCTTCTCTTGGTCTTTTCCCTCTGCAGTATTTTACTACTTTTGCAAGTCATGCATACAGGCAACATGATGCATGAATTTCTTGTCCTATCAAGACAGCTGTAAGGATGACAATCTCACATTTTAAACAGAAATAATAATTTTCATTTATAATTTCTTGTTTTCAGTATCAATAGTTCTTAACTTTGAATTTGATTCTTTTTTTCCTCTTAGAAAATAAATTAAAATATTACAATGGGATTATATTAAAAAGATTGATTGGGAAAAATCTCTTTTCCTCCTGCCTTTTGGCAGATTATCACATCTGATTGAACACTGTATGAAGATTTATGCAAGAATGACTTTCCTAAATGAGATATGCAGGACAGCTAGGTTTTCATGATTTGAGTTACATGAGGTAAATTAGTGCCAAGGCAGGTCAATGAACTCATACTTGGCTCAAATTAACACTACTACTAGCTGTGAAATTTTTTATCAGCAACAGAGTGATACTCACAAGAGAGCAAAATTCTTCTTTATCTTTGAAAACGTCAAAGCAAAAGAACATAATGATTTCCAGTGTAACCACGTATGAGCTGAGCTGTAAACTATAAACAAGGAATTATATCAACCACCACAGGGGCAACTGAATTATGCAAACCAAGAGTACTTTCATAACACAGATGATTTAATTAAAATTAAAATTAATTAAAATTTAATAATTCCCATTTTCAACAGGAAACAGAACATAATTATTGGCCTGATAAGCACTGATGACTGTACTTTCAGTGTTTCTTGAGTTTTCTAGGTGTCAAATGCATGTGCATTCAGGAGGATGTTCTCTAAAAGCATATGTATACCATTGCCTAATACCACATAAGCAGTCTTTATAACTATCACAGAAGAGCTTGAAATGTTATATAGATATAATCTGGACCTCATTATAAATGTAAAGACATTGAAATATACACCACAGAATATATCAAAACTGGAACAAAGGTGACAACTGAGGATTCCCAGTTTTCAAAAATTTTGACATCTTATCCCATAGAAAAATATTCCATTGTTATTATGAGTTGATAAAGAGTGAGACTATAGAAACTCAATATCTATTGCCAGTTCAGTAACATATTGTTATTAACCATTTTCTTTCATATTACAGAGCTCTGAAATGTTATGAGTAAACAGCATGTTGAAGCATTTCCACAGTGACTTTTTCCTTCTTCTAATGCTTCTTTTCCTTTTTAGCTATTTCTGTATAATGTTCTTTGTTCCACAGCTGAAACCCAGAAAGCTTCCATTTTGTCAATCCTAATTGCTTATTTATATGTAAGATATTTAACAAGTGAATAAAGTGTTAATGACCCTGCTGGTATGTTAGTGCATAATACATTGTTTCATGTTATAGCCAACTCAATCAATTTTTTTCCTATAGAGAAAATCCTCCATGACACAAATTAAATTTATATATCAAAATGTGTCAAGCGTCTAAATTAATTTTATTTATTCACTGGCCAGTATATGTTTACATGATTTGCAAAGTGTTTAAAAATGTTTATATTTTAATTAAGAGATTTTGCATTTTTCAAGGTGTAATAGTTAAGTATGAAGCAGGAAAAGAGAAAGAAAAAAATGGAAGAAAAAAGAAGAGAAGGATATTATTTTATGGCTTTCCAAGAATGAAAGCATTTTACTGAAGTGCGTCATGCTTAGAATGGTTCTAAGGTAAGATTCAGGTTGTACAAACAATGACATCAAATGAAAAAGAAAGAAAAGTTAATGAGAAATAACTGGATAATTCCTAATTCAATGGAATGGTCACACTGTATTTCTCAAGATAAAAGCACTAATTAATGTGCCTTTAACACAATACTTATTACATTATCTTCATTGACATACAATGTACCTCATTAAAAACAAATGTATCCACAAGACATTTCATACTGTACAGAAGAAAAAGTTGGTTAGAAAAGAGAAACTCACAAGAAGTTTTCAATTAAATTTACAGGAGATACAAGCTCAGGGAAAAAAATGAAAAGCTTGCAACTACACATCTGAAAATTGTCCTTTGAAAAAGGTACCAGATAGCTTAATTAGTTTTGTTTTTCTCTTTACTGATCATTAAATTCTGCTGTAATTAATCCCCTTCTCTAAAAACAAGCCAAAAGTGCCATGCTCCTCAAAACCAAAGAAACACACAGCCAACCAGCAAAAAAAAATCCAAACCCAACCTAATCCAACCAACCAACCAAAAAAAAAGAAAACAAAACAAAAAAAACCCAATTCTAAAGCAAACAGAAACTCCCCCACATGAACACAAACCAGCTGAAGGTGAATTGATTCCTTGTGCTCAGTACATATTCTCAAATTGCTCAAACTACATCCAATATGAGATTATGGATTTGGGTTCTAGCAAGGTAAAGAAAACAGTGTGGGCTATTGATGTTTTTCACCAGGAGAGAGGGCACAAATTGTCTAGATGCTGAAAATAGAAAGACTAGTCATCTGAAATAAGTTTGCAATCTTCAGCTTTTATCATCAATGAAAGCTTCCAGAAACAAAACAAAACTAGTTCCCAAAGTTAATTGTGTTGAGTTTGTGCAGTGTAGACTTCAATCTGTGGAAACTGAAGGAAAAAAATTCAATTCCCTAAAATAGATGTAAACTTGTAATTTTGACTGACAAGTTTTTCATCTACTAGAAGTTTCATTCTTGCTGAAATGAACACGCAGGTAAATGCATGATAATAGCTAATAACAAAAAGCTTTATAATTATTTGTGAACTGCTACACACTTTTGAACAGTTTCATTCAACTGGATATCTAGTATGCTGAAAATATGTATACTTGCGATATTGGAACTCAGTTTTCATCTTTAAAATGAGTATTTCTATAAGACATTTCCTAAGCATTCAAATAATGAAGAAGTCAGCTTGGCAACAAACCCCAACTATATTTAGTAAAACTAGATAGATAGATCATAGATAGATGAGGTATTTCCATCATGTCTTTGCATTGTAAAATAATTTTTTACATTTTACTTTTTGTTTGTTTGTTTTTGCAAGAAAGTAACTTGGTTGCACTTAATTCATACAAAATTTAAAAAAGGAAGCATTAAGTTTACAAGAAAAAAATAATTTAGTCAGCTGCATTAACTTTATCTAAGAATTCAGTTAGCTTTTCTGAAGAACAACAGATTCTTTGACTTTGTTGTCAACTTGATTTACATAAAATTTAATTTTTGTTTTAACCCTGTTAAACGTACAGACATGCATATACTGGGAAGAGATTGTAAGTAAAATCTTGTCCCAAAGCAAGAAATAAAAAAATTTGTATCATCTTTAGCTCTGCAAAATATATTTGAATCTGATTCCATCATCTGTAAAAAAGCAAACAGCAGTGGTTGCTGAAGAAGGAAAACATCTACACCACTTCTAGATCCGGGAGCATTCAGAGGGAAAGGGAATGAGCAGTCAGGACAGCTTAGAAGTAGAATGCAAGATGGACAACTGATTTAGTCAGTCTGAATATCCTTTGAGTTTTATGTAGACAACAAAAAAATAGACTGTCAGGTGGACAGATAAACAAATATATCTCAAATAAAGTTATTATTCAGGAGACCATCAGTTCTGTCTAGGACATGAAGCAGAAGTTCTGATGTGTAGCATCATGGCCAAGCCAGGCTCTGTCAGATGGTCACATGATCAGAGAAACCAACCACTGTTCCAATAAAAAAAGGCTAGTTTGACATTTGTAATCAATGTGGCAGACTGGAGATTCACTAGGCTTTCACAGGAGATTCGCAATGAGGCAGACTAGGAGATTCACTTTAAAAAGCACTCCTGATCCAAACTGGGTGTTAAGCTGATGCTTAGATTACATGAAGGATGCTTTTCAGAGGGGCACTTCAGCAGAACTATAATTACATCTGCATTTTTATAAACTCAAGGCATACATTATATTATCTTTTCATAGAGTACTTAGTGTCAGATCTTAAATGCCATATTAAGGAATTAAGGAGTTATACATCTAAAGTAGGACTGTAATACTGAAAAGCTACATTATAAGGTACTATGTCCATAAATAAAGGGAATATTATCTCTCAGTCTGTATATCCAGGACATATTTACAGTCTTTGCTGTTAGCTGTCATTACATGATTCATCCGTTCCCACTGTAGTTTGTCATAATACAAAGAAGCTTATTCACATCAGATGCTGATAACCATATGACTTTGACTGGATTGGTACTAAACACTCAGAGGGCACATTATTTGGTCTTAGAAGCCCAGAAATAGAGGAAAAGATAGCTACTAATATGACTATGGGAAAACTAACATTTGCTTATCCAAGTATTGCATCTTCATGAATAATGCCTCTTATTTCACACAATTATTTAATTTAATTAAAAATATAAGTTTAAATTTACCAAGTTTTTATTTCTACTCCAGGGCATATTTATCTGCTTTTTCTTTAAAGAGCTTGAATTTCATGTTAAATCTTCCAGTTTGATGAAATTCTCTGAAAAAAAACATCAAAAGAGGAGGAATAAAATATTATGGAGGAAAGAGAGATTCTTTAAGGACCAAGTATGAATGCAGTACTATTTCATTCAACTTTCTGTTCTATTTGTAATCTTTTAGAAGAGCTGTGAAATTATAGGTTTGGTTAATTTCTTTGGAATGGGGCTTACAGACAATAGTTTGGTGCAGAGACGCCATTCATTTTATTTGTTAAAAAGTGTTAGAAGTCTATATTTAACATTAATTGAGAGAAGTATATTTTGGAGTATTTGAAAATTATGAGAACCCTGAGGAAAGAAAACTGCTCCATTTCTCTCTATTGGCTATTTTATGAGAAATATATGGTATTATTTATTATGCAGTGAAATTCTTCTACATTATTGAATAAAGCTACTTTGTATAATTTATTTTTTTTTCCCATCGAAAAAATGACCATGGCTATTTGTTAATTGATAATACACTAACTGCAGTAATAGAAACATTTTTACAATGATAAAGAAACCATAACTGTTTTATTAAATTATTATGCAATTACGTATAGGGGTAAATGAAAAAGAGGAGGTTTTTGCACTTAATTTATGGCACAATCTTCTTCTGGGAGCTGTGAGTAGTCGCACAACAAGGTAAATCAGAGAAACATGATAAAGAGTATCAATACCCAGCCTGAAACCTATGTGTGTGTGCTCCATTTTCAAATTACATCTGTTTGCTTAAAGCAAGCTTCACCGAACATGGCTTCTTAATATCAAACTCCTTCAAGTAACAATGATTTAGTGTTTCTAATTACATAGTTTCATTAAAAGATATATTTGAAACAAGCAGCTCTTTACAACTTGTATTGTTTCAATTCCCAATGAGGAAAATAAGTTTAATTTCTTTTCTCTAATGGCTCTCTTCTCTAATGGCTGCCAATTCATTTTGTGCTTACCAAGATATCAATTTTAAATACCACAAGCAGTTACAAAAAGAAGTTGTCACTCACCATACACTCCCCAGTATCCCTGTAGTGTCCAATTCCCATTATTAAAGATTTCTTTTATACCTGCAAGGAGATATAGGTCATGTTCAGATAGATAAAAATAAGCAGCCTGTTTTCTTCTCACTTAGTCACAGGTGGAATCAATATTGATTTCTAAGTTCTTTTACAAAGTGTCAAGGAATAAAGGAAAGCTTTTAAAACAGAAATCTGGCCCTACCAAATGAATAAGCATACCTCAAATGTGATTTTTCTACATTTATCACAGGTATTGGTAAACATCTACTGTTTAAAGTTTTTTTTCTTATACATTTTTATAGCCACCATCATCCTGCTGTAATGATTATGTCATCACTAAGGCAGATAAATTATTGAAAAAGGAAAATTATTTTACAATAAAAAATTCAGTACTTTCTACAAGTATCTCCTTTTCCCTCAATTGCAGAAAGAGCCAAGCATCCAAGGAGAAATAAAGAAAAAATGGGAGGAAAAGATATAACTACCGAAAAATTAATTATTAAGCTGCTTCTTACCTAATGATTGAGTTCTGATCTTTATGATAACTTATTACTGTGTTGCTTTTTTATGAAGGTTGTTGCTGATCCGAATCCTAATGATTTTGTCTCATTAAGGAAAATTAACACATTGCATTTTACTTAAAATGTTCAGTAGTTTTCACCTTACGGTGATTTCATGATGATTAATTCCATGCAGAATTTTTTTGCTTTTGGAAGTCTAATTTGAGCAATATTTCCTTTCAAATATTTGTGGACAGCAAATTACCTTAAGCAAGATATTGCTTGCAACTCAAGAACCTGAATAGCTGGAAAATACAAATCTTAAAAAGAAACAAATATCCACAAAGATTTTGTAAAGCAAAAGAATAAGTAAAAACAAAAAACAAAACCAAAAAAAACACCCAACCTGAAGAGTCCATGCATTATTTTCTTTAACTGATTTTGTAGATAGGTCTGGCAATTTTTCTGTCATGCCTTTGAAATTAAATGTCTGAACAAATAAAGAATGAAAAAGAAAAAAAGAAAATAAAGACATTTGGTTCAGTGTTTGCTCTACTTAGTAACAATCTAGTCTTTATGTACAGCCAGTTTTCTATGACGTCTGACAATGCTAGTTAGCGAGAAAAAAGAGAGGTAGTCCTCAGTGGACTTTTCACTGAAATGACTTCAAGTTAGCTTGGCAAGTGTTTTGTCATGAACCACTACAAGTAGTAGATGTCAAGGCATGCAAAGTATTTTGCTGTATTTAGCCTCTGAATTTTATATTTCTTTATAAGTACTAAATGCTTAGGACAAAAGATGTGTGAGTCACATTAACAAAATACTAAGGATTTTAGTTTGTGTGAAAGCAGGTGTGTTGCTGTTGATCGTGGCATCAGCTAAAAAGGACTCAGATGTGATATGACTGTAGGTAAAAAGACTCTGTATCACTTTTAGCTGACAATATATTAAGCATCAGTAGATCTTTTTTGTAGTGAAATCACTGTGTCTTCCTGGAGTAGCTGCAGATACACTATTCTGCTGGCAGAACTTCTGCAGCCAACAGAAATCAGTAGATTTACCTGGAGACTCTGCATAAGGGTGAGAATAGGTCCCTTTCCGTTGATGGCAGAATCATTACTTTTTCAACAGAGACAATTGCATGGCTGCATTTCGGTATTTTTGGACAGTGCTTTTATATACCCAGTGAACTAAAAGAGGGACAGTGTTAAGACTACATAGCGAAATATTTCTTATTCATGCTTTTAACCCTACTAAAAATGACTGGATGTTGCAGGGCACCTTCCACAAAGTTTACTTAGAGCAAAGAATGCTCTGTGCTGCAACGAATTCTCCTAACTCTACCCTTACACTACTGATAGTTTGTGTGCTCTATTGTGTGCCGTATTTTTATACGCTGGAAGTAAGGTACTTAATACCCTATCCATACTAGTTTGTCCTGTTTGCTGATGAATACCATCCTGATAAAAATCTTTTGTACCTTTACAGAATCATAGAATAGTTAGGATTGGAAAGGACTTTAAGATCATCTAGTTTCAATCCCCCTGCCATGGGCAGGGACACCTCACACTAAACCGTGGCACCCAAGGCTCTGTCCAACCTGGCCTTGAACACCACCAGGGATGGAGCATTAACAGCTTCCCTGGGCAACCCATTCCAGTGCGTCACCACCCTTACAGTAAAGAATTTCTTCCTTATATCCAATCTAAACTTTCCGCGTTTAAGTTTGAACCCGTTACCCCTTGTCCTATCACTACAGCCCCTAATGAATAGTCCATCCTCAGAATCCCTATAGCCCCCCTTCAGATACTGGAAGGCTGCTATGAGGTCTCCACGCAGCCTTCTCTTCTCCAGGCTGAACAGCCCCAACTTTCTCAGTCTGTCTTCATACGGGAGGTGCTCCAGTCCCCTGATCATCCTCGTGGCCCTCTTCTGGATTTGTTCCAACAGTTCCGTGTCCTTTTTATGTTGAAGGCACCAGAATTGTGCACAATACTCCGAGTGAGCTCTGACGAGAGCAGAGTAGAGGGGCAGGATCATCTCCTTTGACCTGCTCATAAGAAGGCAAAAGAAGAAATAGGACACAGTCCATGAAACTATCAAGTAGAAAAAAAAGCTGAAAAGTATGTTTTCCCATACTGCATAAATGCACTGCAAAACTAATTGTCATACCATGCCATGGAAACCAAAATTATATAAGAGTTTCGGAAAAGAGATTAGGCTGGTTAATGAAAGATAGAATCATCAGACACAACAGTCTGGATGAAGTTGGAGGGAGTGAGTCACTAAATCTTAGGTTGCCAAAGAAGAGTAAGGAAAGGCAAAGGCAAAATCACACTATACACACCTCAGGTTTTATAATTTTTCTCTAAATATTCATCGCTATCTACTATCAGAAACAGACCAGTTGAAGCTTTGAACTCATTCAGTATGGCTTCTATTTACACTTTCAGACATTTTCACACAAGTAATCCTAATGCATTACAGCTCAGTGATGATTCCTTTCTCCCCACACCACTGAAAAAAGCCTTTCCTGCTAACATTTCCAAGCATCTTTTAACAAAAATATTTGGTAGCTTTCTCTTTCTGCCTGGACTGCAAAACCAAACAGAAAACACACTGTCATTATAGAGATTATAGCAGTGGCTTCTGTCACTGAAATAAACGCTAGATTTTAACAGTAAAGTTAACACTGAAATACTGGATCATTACTCCTTACATGTATATGCTATTGATGAGTGTCATTTTCTCTTTTCATGTTAACAGACAGAAAGGTTAATGATCAGAGGCACCACTTAAGATCAAGAGGATAATCTTACTAATGTCGACTATAAAAAGCAGTCGATCTTTTCAAAAGTTCAAGATGCACACATACAGATGAGGACAAATTTTCAGGAAATAGAACAAACTGAAAAGCAGAGATAATCTGTTACAGTCTTACAGTGAAGTAAAAAGAAGTCAGAGATTATACATTTTATGAATATTTAATGAGTCAATATATTTTGCCATATTTTTTTAGAGTTTATCTGCAATGTAATGCCTAGGTTCAACATATATTTTTATTCTGTCTTATTTCACCTGAAACATGAATTGCTCTTTCTGTTCTAGGATGTTCAAGTAACCTCATGTTATATTGTCATAAATAATTTTGACATTTTACCTTAAGAGAAAGCCTATTCACACAAAATTTCATGACTTGCAGAAGAAAAAAGTTTACATGTCAGATAAATATTTAACAAATTTTATTTATGTTGTAACCTTGTGTTTAAAGAGCTGTGTCCAGTAATATTTGATGCATGATATATAGACCCGTTTCTCATCATGTGTTGGAAAGCTAGGTATTTCAAGGATTTGCAAGCACATTGTTGAAAAAGTCCAGAATACTGATAATAGACCAAAGAGGTGTGAAAATCTTTCTTTTATCATGCTTTTTTTATGCAGAGAGAAACTATTTATAAGCTTTGGAAAAGAGCAGCTTTTGCTGGAAATTCTTGCTCTAGAGAGATGTAGTTGGTCAGTTCCTATGGGAAGAAACTGTGTTGCTTTCCTAGAAAAGCAACTGCAAGTCAAAAGAAAAGGGAGAAAATAGGAAGGAGAGAGATGAGTGGTGATCAAAGCTCTAATTCCTTTGCATAAATATCTTATGAGAATCAGAGACAAATGAACAGAAAGTGAATTAGAAAGAAAATATCTGTCATACCAGTTAATAATTCCTTTTCAATTCCTTTTGTTTTCTTGTGAAGACAGACCAGAGCACCTTTTTAACTGGATGGAAGCTAAGAGGTACAGGCAAACACCGGTAGATGCTGCGCTTGCTTTTGAGCAGGAAAGCTGATTTTCCCAAAAGTTTGCATGAACACACAGTGGTTTAGAATATTGAGATCTTTTGTAGAGTTTAAGGCTGCTGTATATTTTAAGATAACATGAAGAGAGATCTAGACTATGCATATGATCTCCTCTAAAGTATACTTTTAACTTCCTGTATTTTCCTGTAGGACATCTAACAAGATCATAAGAAACTCTTTGAAACAATTCTTGCTATATCTTTCAAAGTGTCTTTAAGATTAACTCACTATTTAAAAACATTTCCACTGGCTTTCCCACTGAATACCCAGGCAATTGGAGAAATTTTGTTTTTGAAATTCTGTTTATATATTGTCCTCAGACTCATTCAGTCCCAAGTTGGTGTCTATTTGCAATACAGCTTGGCACTCAGGTTCATCTCTACAGACCTTTATTTCCACTCCTATGTCTATGAAACAGTTACAAAGACAGTGGAGCTAAAATGTTCTAGCTACTTCCAGACAAGACAACATGAAGCAGCAGCAAAAAGTTGCATCTTGGGAAATTCAGGTTGAACCTTAGAAATATTTTCATTACGAAGGTTGTAAAGTGCAAGAAGTTTGCCGAAGATGTTATGAAGCCCTTGAGAAGTTTTCAAGTGTCAACTGCATAAATTCCTGGCAGATTTAAAACGATATGGGAGTAGCAGCTTGGATTGGAGGGCTGGGACTTCTGGAGTCCTTTCCAACCAAAATACCTACGCTTCATTAATTCTGTGTGGGTTATTTTTTTTCCATAAAGTTTACTTGGTATATCTTAACCTTTTGCAGACAGCTGATGTGGAAATTAAAACAATTAAAACCCCTTCACTTTTTAGAAATTGATAGTAAATTGCCACTTATGTAGCCTTTTTTTTCATAAGATAATAAATTTATATGTACAATAATATAACGTCAATACTAAGGACTACAAAATGAAGGGTATTACATCAAAGACCAGCAATCTTAGCACTATGTTTAGAATGCCACTGAGACAGAAATCACTCTCAAATTTGCAGAACATGGAACTATAGCAGAGGGAATTAAATTGCTACAAAGAAAATAAGAATAAACTCATGATTGCATTCATAAAGACCTAACTCAACGTCTAAAGCACTGGCCTCACAATCTAGTGTCTGGGTAATGGTTTAGGTGGGGGCTTTTTTGTTTGTTTTCTGTTTGTTTGCTTGTTTGGTTGATTTTTTTTGTTTTGTTCTTTTTTTATTTTTTGACATATAATTGTAATTTAAACTAGAAGTCATACATAATTCCTGAATTTCCTCTCTGATCTCAAAGTTAAAGACATTATTTTAATCACATTTTTTTTAACTTTACACAGTCTTCATTTAGAAGGTGTATATGATTGTTATGGAGATAGAATACTCATGAGCAAAGGACTGTGCTGCATGGATCTTTCAGTCTGAAGCTTAATTGTATAGCCGCACTATATTGTATTTGATATTTTTTTGCTCTCGCCTGCTGCTACCTGGTATTTTCTGACAGCAACTTCAGTTTTCTTTATGGGTACCTCTGCCTCTCAGCATAATGATTTAAACATCAGTAATTTCAAAACTGAGCTTTAGTTCTTTTACTTTTAAAAAGTAATCTCAGTAGATACACATGGCTACGTATGTTAAATTAAATAAAATAACATGTTTTGAACATTTCAGAAAGATATTTGTGGGTTTTGTGCACATAAATGACCTTTCTAGCTGCCCCTGGAAGAATGAAACAAAAAAAGATACGAGTCCTCCAACTTTTCTGAAAGACAATAACAGCTTTTGAAAAATGAGACTGTTGATTGTAGGGAAAAAGATAACCAAGTTACTACCTCAGTGCTTGGGTAGGAGGGGGAAGAAAAAGAAATAAAATATTTACTCGTATTCATTAAAGAATAAAGAAGTTACTTACTGAAGAGAAAAATTCAAACTAGAAGATATCATTTCCCAAGGTTGTAAACCTAGAGTCACCTCAACATGAAACTACAGTCACCTGAATCACATGAGTAAGTGACCCAAATAATGTCCCAGAGTTTCAGTACAACTAAAGACAGTAGGTGTAGAGACAGCTGACAAGATTTCTTTAAGGTCAGCCAGATGAAAATATTTTTATTTTCTAGCATTTTCTAGCATTTCTAACTTTGACAGTGACAGCAAAGTAAAATCTTTGTGAGTGATGCATTTGAAAGAGCTTTTTTATTTAAACAGAATTCACAGTTTGGATGATTATCAAGTTTCTTGATCTTTTTTTTTTATATATTTTATCATTAGATGTATCAATGTGACATAAGGCAGACAGTTCAGTAAGAAACACAGTTTTGAAAGGAAATCATGTGCGCACTTATTCACTCAGAAGAGCTTTTGTGAGTCTTGCCTTTTTGATCTTTGTACACTTTTTGTTGGATTACCTAACCATTATCACCAGCTACGGAAAGTCTTCTCTGCTACTCTTCAAAATGTGCTAAGTATGCATGTGTGGGTGACAAGATAGAAATAGTTAACAAAATGGATCCAGGCATTATCACCCTGGTCCAGCTTAAGCCCTGGGAACAGTGAAGAAAACACCAGGTGCTATTGCCCTGGTTGGGCTTAAGCCTTGGGAAGGGTGAAGAAAATGATGAAGGGTAAAGGTTGGTTAGCAAAACAAAGCAAGCAGTTTGCAAGATAAAGCAGGATGTGCATCTCAAAGACAGACCAAACAATGTGAATATTTGTAACTCTTAGTAGCTTTTACAGTAAAGGGTGAGTTTAATTCACTTTCAAATAATATTTTAAATGAAATGAGGGTTCTACAAAATGACAAGTGGAAGAAAAACTGTTAATGTCTCATGGACCTTTGCAGGCCTTCTTGATTAAGAAACATTTGCACTTTATGGTTTTAGCAGTTAGCATGATTTAATTAACAAAACAATGAGTTATTATTAATAAAGGAATGGAGTATTATTAATAAAGCAATGGAGTTTGGAGCCTCCTTATCTGAAGGATTTCAATCACTGTTGTTATTTATTATATCTTGTTTATTCAACAGGGTTTGGTAAAGAACAGATTGTGTATATAAAGGTATATTGTAAAGGTATATAAAGCCTGTAACTGCCTCATCTGTGCAGAGACCACAGTAGCAGAAGTGTTTTCAAATTGCTGCTTTGTGATCTCTCTTACAGCTAATGGAATAAACTGCTCCTCATCTCATCTAAGTTATATCCTGGTATTCTGGACTATGGTACGTGATCTCATGATCCCAACACACACAGTTTAGGTATCATCCTTTTCATGTATCAGAGCACCTATCCTGAAAACTGCAGTTGACTTATTATCGTAGTCGTGGCTGACACATTCCCTACTGTTACCAGGTACATTTACATCTGCATCAGATAACCATTTTTTTGCTGGTGCTCATGAAAAGCAAGTGCAAGGAATGCTTGTGTTATGTTCCCATACTATTTTACTCACTCCTTGCAAGTATTCATATAACCACAGAAAATAAATGTAATTTTGCTGATAATCAGTCCCGAGGAAGAAGCGACTTTCCTCTCCACATTATGCTAGATAATTACTTAAAGTATTATTTTCTGAGCATGGAAATATCCAGTCTATTTGTCAAGTATATTTGAATTTAATGACCATCATCTGAAAAACCTTACGTCAACAAAATATCAGATGTTCTATCCAAAGGGAATTTTGATAGGCTATACCGTGGACAGATTGATACAATACTTTTTCGTCAAATAATTTGACATGCATACAATCCACAGCGCATTTTTTTAAAGATAAAAATTTCTAAAAGTTATTAACTAAAGACAAAAGCATTTTGCCCCTGCTATTATGTATTTCGATGCTAAAAGATATCTTTCCATATACACAGTCTGCAATGTGCGTTCTCTCCTACTACAACTTCCTGGGACACTCTGCAGTATTCACAGTAAAATACAATTTCATCAGAAATTTTAAATAGTTGTAGTACAGTACAAGTACTTATAAAATTAAAGATGCTATTAAAGAATGTTCTCAGGGTTACACTCTGTATTATGCAGCCATGAACTTCTGTATTGATGTGTTTTAACTTATGGCAGTATTAGTCTGGAGAGGAATACTAACATTTGACATGAGGGATGGTACACTGACTTTTAGAAAACATGGACTGAAATATTTGCTATTAGTTCTGCTGTAAATGGTCTTGGCTCAGCACAGACTATTGTCTTCTACATCTGTAAGTCTTCCTAAAATGTACTGCAGCAGAAGTTTGCAAGTGCTTTTACATTATAATTAGCTCCTTTAGAAGAATTTCCTTTCAGAAGTTATAATTTCTTCTTCACAGTTCTCTAAATTTCAGTTCTGGCTTCAGCTTCCCTTACTACTGGAACCGGTTCCAAATAATTTTAATTTAAAATTTTAATCAACTTTAAAAAAAAATAAGATATTAATTTATTTTCAAGAAGCAGTCTGAAAAAGTACTAAAAGAAGTCATATGTTCTGCCTGGTAATTATGGGAATTTTGATCACTTCAAATCTCCTGGAAGGGCATAGTGCTAACTGCAATCAGTTCAAGAAGTTTGTAGATGTGTTGAAAATAGCTTATTGACATAAGTGATCAAACAGCTAGCTAGCTTGCTGCATCACAGAGAAGGAAAAAGTGGTTGATGATGTGAATGTCTAGGATAGCTTTGGCAGCAGTAGCCATGTGACTGCAGAGTTGGAGTTCCTGTGGGAAAAGAGCAATGCAAACAGCAATATCTCAGTCCAGGATGCCAGAAGAGCAGATTTCTTGCTGTTGAGGGGCACTGTTTGCTTCTCGTGGAAGATTGACCTGGATGACAGTATGGCACAGGTTAGCTGGTCGTCTTCATGGACAGGCTTCTCAAGCCACACATACAGAAATTTGAACACTCATGGCAGGGGCTGTCATGATAGATCTGTACTGTGAAAAGATTTACATAGTGATGCAAACAATAATGAGCAAATTTGAGTTTTCAGGGCTGGAGTTAGGAAAGACACTGAACAGCTGGACATAAAACTGGCGTGGTATGTGAAGGACTTCTATAACTACACTAGAAGGAAAAGAAAGGCTGAGGAAAATGGAAGATGCTGCTCAGTGGGGCAGGAGACCTTGTATCCAAGCACATGGAAAATCCTAAAGTAATTTGTGGTTTTACCCTTGTTTCTCTTAGTGAAGACTTCCTTCAGGCCTGCCAGGTTCCTGAGCTCAAAGGCAGGTTTTATGGTAATGTCATGAGTGAGACAAAGCCTGTGGTATTCTGGATGTTGGGGTCTATTAAAACATCAATGAGAACTGAACTTGTTCTTCAGTTGATGATTTCTCCACTCACTTGCTCACCACCCCCAGCACTCCAGTTTCAAGGTCCTGACTGCCTATATCCTCAAGGACATCACTGCTGGCACAAGGAGGCTTGACAGAAAGTCATGGAGTTTGTGCTGTGGAGCTGCCCATAGGCGCAGCTGCCCATAGGCACAGCTTATGGGTCACTGGCCATCGTAGCAGAACATCACCCTGCACTTATTCCCATGCAGATCTCTAGTTTCTGGGATCTTCCCCACTGCCATCATCTTTCCTCCGACCAGGGTGTTCACCTTCCTCTTTGAGACTCCTTCTTCTCCCTAAGATAACTTTTTCTTTCCAGACCTTAGCCCTTTTCTGGGAACCCTTATTTGCAACCCCCAGGTTTCCTAATCTAAATACTCAGTGAGCAGAAGCACAAATCACAATCAGACTCCCAGCTACTGGTTCTGTCTTTTGTCTCTTAATCACCTGGGACATACAGAATGTACAATTTTAGCTCAGTCCAGGTGTTATCAAAATTTACCACCAGTTCATACTGCTGGCAACTAGCAAGCTGCAGGCTCCTGCTTTGAGAGTTTAAACTTTCAATTTCAGATATTCATTGCCTATCATCCTCACCCTCAATTACCCGCCATGTTTCAGTGTTCACAGTTTAAAACTATTTCTCACCTTTGACAGCTAGCAAAGCATTATCCAGAGGACAGAAAGGCTGAGATAAGGACCACATAATTAAATTAGATGTATACAAGGAGTAAGGCTGGAAAGGTGCC
Organism: Psittacus erithacus; assembly: GCA_009867235.2. Lineage (NCBI taxonomy): Eukaryota > Metazoa > Chordata > Aves > Psittaciformes > Psittacidae > Psittacus > Psittacus erithacus. The sequence goes on along the minus strand of WYDI02036436.1, from coordinate 12,927 downwards.
CAGGGAAATGACTGATAATATTGAAAGGCCAATCTCTATCATTTTTATAATAAAACAGAAACTAGAAAAGGATCACAGTGACTGGAAAACAGCAAAGGTAATTCTTGTCTTCAAGAAGGAGTCGGGGAACTACCAGCCAGTCAGCTTCATCTTAATATCTGGGATGACCACTGTGAAAAACCTCTTGGAAGTCACATTTAGGCTTTTTAAGGACAAGAGATTGGTATGGAACAGCCAACATGAATTTATAAATAGGAAAGAGTACCTGAGGAAGCTAACATCATTCCATGATGAGATGACCTGCTCAATGGATAAGAGGAAAAGAGTGGATGTTGCTTACCTTGACAATTACAAGGCATACAGGATGTTGTCCATAGCATTCCAATAGCCCAGAAGCAGGAACAAGTATCCTGGAAAGAATATAGGGACACTGCTCAGTCCAAACATGGAAAGGAAGGCCAAGGCATAGCTGGAGCTGAAATTGTCAAAGGATACAAAGAATAACAAGAAGGGCTTGTGCAGGTATGTCAACCAGAAAAGGAAGGTCAAAGAAAGCATGTCCTCCAGTAAACAATACTGATGAACTGGTAACAGTGGACAAGAAGGCTGAGGAATGCTGTTGCACCCTCTCTGGCGGTGCTGGGACGAAACCTGCCACATGGGGCAGAGGGCCTGGAAGTGCAGGGGCTCCCAGCTCTGCTGTACTCAGGCTGCTGGTGCTGGTGTCCCTTTCTGCTGGAAAGATCTGGAGAGATCAAGGCTTCCTGGAGTCACTGGGAGCTTTGGGTCCTGTCCAGGATGCTGAAAGGATCAAATGACTTGTGGATTCAGTGGACTGGAAAGGAAAACTAAGAAGATGGTCATACAGGACAGAAACCAAAATAGAAAAAAGGCTGCTGCCCCAGAACTGTGAAGTAAGTCTGAGTCTGAAGCAAGGTGTTGTGGAGCCTGAACAGGGCAGTTTTTCATCAGAGAATGATGTCCTTTCCAGAGAAATGCAGCTTTCCAGCCCACACACCTGCTCAGAGCCTTCTCTTCTCCAGGCTGAACAACTCCAACTTTCTCAGCCTTTCCTCATACGAGAGATGATCCATGCCTCTGATCATCTTTGTGGCCTTCCTCTGAAATTGGTCTGACAGGTCCATATTTTCTGTGCTGAGGACTTCAGAACTGGATGTATTACTGCAGGCAGGGTCTCAACAGAGTGGGGTAGAGCAGAAGAATCACATCCCATGACCTGCTGGCCACGCTTCTTTTGATGCAGTCAAGGATATTGTTGGCTTTCTGGGATGCAAGTGCCCATAACCAGTTCGTGCTCAGTTTTTCATCCACTAAATCATCATAAAAAACCACATTTATTGTTCATTCTGAACTCTTTTTTACCCATTTCTGTATGTACATTATGACTAATAAGTTGTTTCAAATGAAAATTGAAATAGAAAATTAAATAGAAAGTTTTGGTTTTTTGCTTTTTTTTTTAATACATTGTATGCAAATATCAATCTTCCAGCTAAATTCCACCCCTCCCTCAAAAAAGGCTGATTAAGGATTAGCCATAAAAATTTCTATTTTGCTTATTAAGATATTGTATAAAAGTTACCAAATGGATTATCTCTCTTTGGGCAATTTTTTGGAGTTTCTTGTTTTCCTATTTCTCTCTAATTTCACATATAATTCCAGGATGAATACTAGAAGGAAAAGAAGAAGGAAAAGAAAACCACCAAAAAAATCTCAAACAAACCAAACAAAAATCATATGTCCTTTGAGAACACACTGTGACCTGAATAAAAAGAAAAGTTTCTGTGTATTATTTTAGCAAGGTCTAAATTAATATAATCAAGAAGGCATGAGAAAGTAGTTGGTATGGTAATGAAGATGCCTCTTGACTCAATTCAAAAATGTGTTGAACATAGTCCTTGTACAAAACCAAATGAAAATTAAAAGAACTGCTTCATTTCACAGTCTGTCAGTCTGAATATATACTTATTTATAATAGGCCCATGTTGTTATCACAAACCCAGGTACTGCCTAGATATCTGGTCGGAAAAATACCATCAAAGTGAAACTTCAAGAGCAGATATGTGTTTCTGGCAGTTTTTGAAGGGAAAAGTTTTTTCTTTTTGCTCACCAAATTTACAGAAGATTGAAATCTGAATTTAGCTGCAATTTTCACACAAAAAAAGAGGGAAATCTTGGAAGTTTTCTTCCTGCCACTTACTTGTCTTTCTTGACCCAAAGATTGGTAAGGCGAAGCATGTGTCAAACTGGGACGCACAAACCATGAAGACACCTGGAAAAGGATATTGGGAAGGACGTTGTTTTGTCTCTTAAGCAAATAGTGGCAATGGCAAAGAAATGGGGTTTAGATGGATTCTTTATCCTTTCACGTAACTACAACTTTCAACAGCGCTTTAGATTTTCTGCCTGTACAATGTCACCCAAAGAGCCAGACATACAGATTTTATATCATACTAGGGATGACTGTTTCCTTCACACAGCTTTGTTTCATTCACATAGGTTAGGATGCTTGTCATTCAGAATGGCTGGAACATATTTCTTCCTGCTAGAAAATGGTTACGAATCAAAACTGCACAGCATTAACAGATCTCTAAACATCTTTAAAAAGCAACTGAATTTCTGTGGATTGAAATGCTGTCAATGCCCTCTTGAAATTCCTTCCAAAGTAAATTCAGTCAGAGTAAAGTTCCTATTGACAGAAATGATAGAAAATAAATCATTCCTTGTTAATTTTTCTTCAGTGAAAATTTAAAAATACCCATATCATTTAATGATATTTATTTTAGCAATACATATTTCTCTTCCAAACTGAAAAGCTACTTAGTTCTCAAACAACTCATGTTTAAGCAATGTGATTCTTCCATTTCAGTGAAAAAGCTTTACAAAGGTTTAACTGCTATTCAGTACATTATTTCTTGCATCATCTATGTGAGCTGGTAGAAAGGTACTTGCACTTTCACAGATCAGATATCAACCTAAAATGATCTGCTTTTTTGCAGTCATCCATAATTTATTTGACAATTGTTCTGTCATCACCAGATTTAAGTAAGCTCCCTTTGTAACTTTCAGTTCCCACTGGAGGCCCTACAACTGTTTAGCATCCTTCTTATATTGCAAAAGCCCAAAACTTTATGCAGGACTTTAGCTTAAACCACAGCAATAGTAAAGGGTGAAAAAATAACTTCTCGTGTGCTAGGATAATTTTATTCCTATAAACCCCAAAGTGCAACCAGCGGCTCTGAAACAAAGTATCAACTCTGATTCAGGTTAAGAGTACATTTTCTTTAAATCCCTAAAATACCTTCTGTGAAAAAGCTATTACAAACTTGTTTCCCATCCTATGTATGTGTTCCCTTGAGTAACCAAGACTTTGTAATTTGGTAATGACCGGAACTTGAAACTTTGTCTGGCTCGTAAGTTCCCCCAATGTAGTTTGATTTATGAATTTAATAAACTGTTTGCATTCCATCTTTCAGAGTACTAATGAAAAATACTGAATATCAGTGCCTACAACACACTTCTAATTTGAATCACCAATAATTAATCTCTGCAAAGAGGTTTCCAGCCAGTGTTATCCATAATATATTCTGCACTGTGCTCTTTAAAGTCATCTGTCAGAATGTAAAGTCTCAAATCGTTAAAAAACTGACACAAGATATCACAACTATTGCTTCTCCCCTATCCACAAAGCATGCTACCTTGTGAAGAAAGAAATCAGACTTATGTCATGAGTTCTTTGCATCACCTTGTCACTCTTTATTTTCCCACACTTTCTGGATGCATTTCAGCATGCTTTTATTTGTAGCTGTTAGCAAGTAAGTTCCAGCATCATTCTGGGAACCAGAATTCGGAAGACAGGTTTCCTTGTTTTCAGAGATACATTTATATTTTACCATTTGTTGATGTTCAGTCTTCTAGCCATGACTTTCAATAATGACCACTAGTGTTTTTGAAGCATATGTTTAGCTTGTTATGTATGAGTTACGACAACTCCGATACAGATTTATCTACAGATTATCTGTGATAAGGGGAAAGATAGAAGTTGTTTGCAGCCATATAATAACTCTCTCTTCCTCTGACAAAATTCAGACTGATGCTGTAGATGGGCTGCATTCCCTTCATTTTTTTTCCATTATTAGAGAATGGAGGTGGGAAATTGAAAAAAAAAGTGACTTGAAGAGAAAAAAAAAAAAGAAAAAGTGTACATTTTCACAACATTTTCACTACAAACCTACTAAAAATTTCTATAACAATATTTTATGAAAATATTTCTCTGAACTGAAAAAAAACATTGTCTTGGTAAAATCAATGAACTAAGATTACAACCACAAAAAGACAGGGAAACAATGAATAAAATGAAACATCACCAAGCATCTCTTATACTTACTGAACTGAAAAGGAGAGAAGTCCAGTGACTTGTCCAAGGTTGCATCGTATCACTGTCAGACGATACTGCTAATGGATCATGCTGCCTCTTAGGGAGATAGGTATGATTTTTAGTGCTCAGTTACATTACACAAAGTACATCAACTGGAAACAAAAAAATACTTACACACAAATATAAGTATTTTTAAAGATTTTCTATGTAAGATTTCTTTAAAACTTTGAAAAAAGGACTTAAAAATTAAATGTAAATGTCCTGAGCAACTCCAATTTGCTTCCAAAACCTGATTCTTTTTTTTAAATTTCCAACTGTTGCTGAGTAGATAGTAAAAAAGGATTTCTCTATTGCTGCTATGAAATAGTGCAATAGTCCTCATTCACTTTTACCACAGTAGCAGGATGAATGACTTGCTCTGCTTCTCATCTTAAGGCATGAAATTAAATCTAAACAATGAAAAGAAGAACTCTTTCTTAATAAAGAATACTTACAGAAAACATTTGTCATGATTCATATTTAATACCCTGTCTAGCTGCAGAAGGTACTGCAATTAAAAGTGGCAATATTTTTAATTCATGGATTGAGCCCAGCAGAGCACAGCAACTGGTAGAATAGATAGACAATCGTTAACTGTCAGAAGATAACATTCTCTTCAAGTGAGATAAGCTATGCAATATTAATACCAAAGTTAGATGAATGTGAAACAGCTTCCAAGTATTACTGAAGAAACTAAACTTTAATGACTTTAATTCTGGGGCATGTAACTGTAAAATTTTACAGAGAAAACCCATGAGTTAAACATGACATACAAAATTTTTGTCAGTTATGGATCACTTTTTGCAACGGCAAACTGATAAATTACATTTCCAAATATTTTAGATAACGGATATAGTTCTCCCTTCTTGAAATACATGACTTATCATGCAACAAGGAAAAGAAAAAAAAGAAAAAAAAAAAAGAAAAATTAAATAAAGCGAACTACCCTCAACTGGTGGAAGTTGAAATTAATAAAGTAGGCAAAGCCTTGATATAGGAACATACCTATAAAGGGTCTGTGGAGGGAGACGTTCAAACAATACAATGAACTTGTATAGGAGTATAGCAGAAAAGTCAGGATGAGGAGCAAAGATACTTAAGCTGAAAGACTACAGTGGCATAAGAAAAAGGCAGATATCTAACTTGTATGAATTTTGTTTTCCAAAACCAAAGTAGCACAGTAGTCTTCTAAACAGAAGTTACAAAAGAATACCAAACAAAATCCTAGTAGTATTACCATAAGGTCTGATAAACTCCCAAAAATGCAAGTATCACATTGCTGTCTGTATACAGACTTTCTTACTTTTATAATAAAACTCCTAAAGAGACAGCTCTTCAAACTAGCTGTAAACAAAGTTATTATTATTATTATTACTCTATGTAATGAACACATAGCCTTGAGGTACAGAAAGTAAGTGAATGAAAAAAGCAAAGGAGGTGAGGTAGACTGGAAGGACACACTTGGTTTCATGTCTGCTTCATTCCACATTGAGCAATGTATCCCTCACATTTCACATGTGTGGCCTGTAAGAGGGACAGATAGCAATTTGAAAGTAAATGTTATACTGTCCAGAACAGAAGGATTTCAAAAACAACAGAGATTTCAAAAAGAACTCCATATTTTAAGGATTCTATTGCAGGTGTCAAAACTAGCGAGTTAAGTCCCTAATTATTATGAAATATATTTGGAATGAAAAGGGGTTCCAGGATAACACAAGTGTGGTTTTGTTTTATAGGTTTTAACCATGGGACCTGGTGCAAACCATGATCCTGGGAGGAGGCATGCACAGGGTAAGTGTTCCCCTGCCCACTGCTGCATAGTATAGACACATCCTCTTGAATTCATAACAGCAAGAGTATTGATATTTACATTCACTGTCTCTAGGTACTCTCCAAATCCTTCCTTGTCTGCACTGGAGAGAAACAAATTGATAGTCATAAGAACGATGCTCTGTTTCAAATTCAAAGCTGCTCCAGTTATCAGGTGTTGGAAGAATTTGTGGACCAAGCAACAGTCTGACTAGAAGATCTGAGCTTGCAATTGAGATGAAGGCTCATCTGCCTTCATTGACCTTACTTATAACCAACTATGTATGTTAATTACATATGAATTTAAAAAGAATAATCTTCACAATATTTAATTAATATTTATGTTAACATTTACAAAAACTGCGTTTAGCAAAAAACTAAAATGTTGCCTGTGAATTTCTGAATTTTATTGATACAACATGCATTTAAATAGTTGTAGAAGAAGGTCACTAAGAAAATTATTAAAATACTGCAAGGGACATTTTGAGATGCAATTCCTTCCTCAGTTCTATATCTTTGTTTTTTCCTTTTCTTTTTCCTCCCTATTTGCACATACGCACATTTGTCACCCCTATTTATTTAAGCAAGCTAGTAAGTACAGCAAATGCTGCAGCCAATAATTATTAAAGAAAGCAATGACTGGACAGTCTTTTGGAGTGTTACAGAAAAAAAATCTTAAAAAAACCAATACACTAACTTTATTACAATATGTAAAAAGCAATAATAAAAATGAAGAAGGTAAATCAAACAAACCAGCTTGTAAAAAGAATCACAGATGCCCTCAAAAAAGGCAACTTCAGAAGGACCGTGCAGCATTTTTTCTGAGCCAGTCCTTCTAGGCAAGAAAGAACAACGGCTGACAGTCAATTAAGAGACCACACCTGTATCATTTACTTTCAGGAATGTTTCTCATCTCACACCCCTTCTGCCACTTTACCTCTTAGGCTTTGGTTTGGGAAGAGGACCCATAGTGAGATTAAACATACTGTTCCACAGGGGGCAAATTGCTGCAGAAACGCAACAGAAATCCCCTCCTAGTGACAAAAGCTTTTCCTGTCTCTCTCTCATAGACAAATGAAATACAGATAAAGAAAAGCATAATAGAAATTGTATTTTAGATCCTGGTATGATAATTTTCAAAGCCATTATTATGCTATCTCCCAAAAATTGAAGGATTTATACAAGCTTTAACCTTTATGCAATGATCTTATTAAATATACCATCTACTTAAAGCTGCTGTGCCAATAAGAATTAATACTGTATTTGGCTGCTGTGTTGATATACAGATGAAAGCTAGAAATGATCTGAGTAAGAGATTAGTATGGAGTTATCTTGCAAGGAATATTCTTAATTTGGAAAACTGTCAAGATATCACACAAAGCATATGTTTCTGTGAAGAAGATTCTGAAAAGTAGCTCACACATATAAGTAAGCACCCTATGTGCAGTTACTCAGACTTTGTGATTTAAAAATCAGATAGAATAATAAAGAAGAATCACATTAGCAGCATTTCATAACCAGTACTGTATCGCTATTACTGACATGATGTACTACCAACTAAACATATTCTATAGAAACAATATTGGCAATGCAGACTTTTAACAGCTAACGACTTTCAGGCACAGGTATAAACTTTCAAAAAATAATAAGCAACATCCAGTAAGAGAGAGACCTTATTTTTAAATACTGTGGCGCTAACCCATGAAAAATCCAAAGCTAATCACATTACTAATAAGTAAAGACAAGGAGTTTATTTTCATCCAGTAGGTAGTAGATATAAAATGTTCATGCATCCAACCAGAAACTGAGCAAAAAAGTGCTTAGAAATAACTATTAACCCATCCAGTGGAACTTTACTTACACTGCAGCACCCAGTAACTGCTCTTTACTTAAACTCACATAATAACATGCATTGCAAACTCTGACTGATCATGTATCATCCCAAATCACAGTATAGCAGCATGCAAAAAAAAAATCCACATCAGACATGAAATGATCTGTCAGAAAGCTCTATTAAAAAAAATGTATTCTTTTATGAGATTGGCTTTGCCTTTAAACATCATCATTTTCCTACATTTATCTCTCTGCAAATATTAAATTTCATGATGGTACTTCTATTCTCTTGATGAAATAGATAGCTGAAAAGCAGGGTTAGCTCAAATCTGACAAAAAATATCCATAGAAAGCAATTTTTGTCAAAAAAGAAACATTACAAAATTACCTCAAGGAAGTAACTGACTTGTTGAGCTGGTCATGGACAAATTTTAAACAGGTAAAGAAATGCTTCCATTTTGGCAAAGAAAATTATATAGCCAGTATTGAAATAACATATGAAGTTTTCCTTGATGCTTTTCATAGAAACACAACTTCCTTTGATTTCACTTTAGAAAGCCTGAACTAGATATGTGATGCAAAAAGAGAGAGCACGAGAGAGACAGGGCTACAAAGGCATAAGCAGAGAGCTATACTGAAATTATCACGCTAACAGTAGCTCTGCAGGGGGAAGAAATGCTGAAATACTTTGCAGATAATTATTCATTGAAATATATACAGAAATATAGAATCATAGAATCCAAGAGGCTGGAAAAGAACTTTAACATCATCAAGTCCAACCATTATCCCAGGACTGCAAAGACCACCACTAAACCGTATCACTGATGGCCTCATCTACACAGGTTTTGAACACTTCCAGGGATGGTGAATCCACCACTGCCCTGGGCAGCCTGTTCCAGTGCCTGATCACCCTCTCTGTGAAGAAACATTTCCTAATATCCAGCCTAAACCTTCCCTAGCACAGCTTGAGGCTGTTACCTCTTGTTCTGTCACTTGTTACCTGGGAAAAGAGACCAATACCCATCTCACTACAACCACCTTTCAGGCTACTGTAGAGAGTAATAAGGTCCTCCCTGAACCTTCTCTTCTCCAGACTAAACACCCTCACTTCCCTCAGCCATTCCTCATCAGACTTGTGCTCCAGACCCTTCACCAGCTTTATTGTCCTTTTCTGGACTCACTCCAAACCTCAATGTCTCTCTTGGAGTGGGGGGCCCAGAACTGAACACAAGACTCGAGGTGCAACCTCACCAGTTCCGAGTACAAGGGGACGATCACTGCCCTGACCCTGCTGGCCAGGCTATTTCTGATACAGGCCAGGGTGCCCCTGGCTTTCTTGGCTGCCTGGGCACAAGCTGACTCATGTTCAGCTCCATCAACAAGTACTCCTAGGTCCTTTTCCATGAGCAGCTTTCAGCCACTCTTCTCCAAGCCTGTAGCGTTGCCTGAGGCTGTTGCAGTCCAAGTGCAGGACCTGGCACTTTACCTTATTGAACCTCATGCCACTGGCCACAGTCCATCGATCCAGCCTGTCCAGAGCCCTCTGCAGAGCCTTCCTATCCTGCAGCAGACCAACTCTTATGGCCAACTTGGTGTCGTCCACAAATTCACCGAGGGTGCACTCAATACCCTCATTCAGATCATCTGTGAAGATATTAAACAACATTGGGTTTACTACTGAGCCCTGAGGGATACCACTAGTGACCGGTCACCAACTAGATGTGATGCCATGTAGCACCACTCTTTGGACTCAGTCACCCAATCAGTTTCCAGCCCACTGAAGAATCCACCTATTCAGGCCATGAGCAGCCAATTTCTTCAGGAGAATGCTGCAGGACACAATGTCAAATGCTTTACTTAAGCCCAAATAGACAACAATGAGCCTTTCTCTCATCAGCCAGGAGGGTCACCTTATCACAGGGGATCAGGTTGGTCAAACATGACCTGCTCTTCCTGAATCCGTGCTGTCTGGGCCTTGTCCCTACATTTTCTCACGCACGTTTTATAATCTCACTTAGGATATCTGCTCTGTGACCTTCCCCACCACTGGGCTTAGACTGACAGACCTGTAGTTCTCATGGTCTTCCTTCCTGCCCTTTTTACAGACACATGTCACGTTGGCCAACCTCCAGTCCTCTGGGACCTTCCCACTAGACCATGACTGCTGATAAATGGTGGAGAGTGGCTTAGCAAGCTCCTCTGCCAGCTCCTTCAGCACTTTTGGATATAAGCCATCTGGCCTCATAGACTTGTGTACATCTAAGTGAAGCAGGAGGTCTCTAACAGTTTCTTCCGGATTATGGGGACTTCAATCAGCTCCTCATCTCTGTCATCCAGCTCAGGGGACTGAGTAACCAGGGATGGCTGTTGTGACTATTAAAGACTGAGGCAAAAGAAGCATAAAGTACCTTAGCCTTTTTCTCATCCTCAGTCACTAGGTTTCCCCTAGGATTCAGTAAAGGATGGAGGTTCTCCTTGGCCCTCCTTTTATTACTAATATGTTTGTAAACGTACTTTTTATTATCTTTTATGGCAGTGGCCAGATTCATTTCCATCTGTGCCTTTGCCTTTCTAACTCTCTCTCTACATAATCTACCAACATCCTTATACTTTTCATGGGGTAACTGTCCCTTCTTCCAAAGGTGATAAATTCTCTTTTTCTTCCTGAGTTCAAGCAGTATCTCTTTGTGGAGCCTGGCTGGTCTCCTTCCCCACAGGTTTGATTTTCAGGACATCGAGACTGCCCACTCTTTCACCTTAAGGATTTCATTCTTGGAGAGTGCCCAGCCTTCCTGGACCACTTTGTCCTTCAATAGTGTTTCCCACAGAATCCTGCCAACCTGTGTCCTCAACAGGCCAAAGTCAGCCCCTCAGAAGTCAAAGGTGGAGGTTTTGCTGACTTTCTTCCTGACTTCTCCAAGGGCTGAAAATTCAGTCATTTCATGATAGCTTTGCACAAGACATCCTCCAACCATCACCACTAGTCCTTCTCTGTCTGCGAACAACATATCTAACCTGGCATTTTTCCCTAGTTGGTTCACTAACCAGCTGGGAAGTTATCTTCAACACCCTCGAAGAACCTTCTGTATTGTTTCTTCTCTGCTGTGTTGTACTTCTAGCAGATAAGAGAGCAACAACAAAGAGAACAGAAGCAATTTGTTTGCAAAGACAAAATACCAAAGCCTAAGAAAAACTTCTTAGATGTGGCTTCAATACATATTTTTACAGACTTTCAGCAGAATGTAAAAGGCACAGAAAGGGGACATCATTCCAAACCCATAATGAATTTTCTTATTGATGTGTCCACAGTTAACTGAAAACTTGCAAAGTACCAGGATTCTGTAAAAGCCTCCAACACCCCTCGTTGTCTCCTTCTGGTGTGGAAAGTTTATTTCATAATAAGAAAATTAATCAGGTCTCTAAGAAGAAACATAATTTCACAGCTCCTTTAAAATTATAAGCTATGAATCAATCTCTGAATTCTAAACCTGTTAATCCTTTTATTCATCAGTTTCTTGCTGATACAACTTAAATCAAAATTAAATCCAAGCTCCTTGTGGGTTTCATGAGCTTCTCTAGCAATATACTGACATTGAAGGGGATCAAGCAGCAAAGCATTCATTCTCTGAGCATGGAAAAGGATCCAGCAGATCATTCCTTGAACAAGGAAAAGTCTCATCCCTGTGTTGGTTCAGGCATGCAGAATCAAGGAGGAGCATGCCCAGATTTCAGCTGCTTCACAGGCAGCAGATGTGAAAAACTGCTAATTGTAGCATAGATCCCCAATTAACAGCAGTTGGTGTCAGAGAATGTCAGAGGTGTGAGAAGCTCCCTCACAGGTCACTTTTCTGCTTTTTTTCTGTCTACAGGCTGTCTTTTGGCAAACCACTCTAGGCAATAGGGCTTCATAAAAAGCTGTGTATTTCCAGAAGTTCTTCAGTTTTAGCAATCAATGTCAGGCCACAAAGAAAATGAGTACATTAGGACACCACCAGGTCTTGTTAATACACTAAAGACAAAGTAGCCTAGAAGTTAAAGTATTTACTTCTGACTTAAAACACCCCTCTTTTTCTACCTTTTTATGTCCTTTATACATGTGATCTTAGGCTGGTCACTCTTTACAGGTCAGGTGTCTGCGCTAAAGGCAGCATGTTCTTTGCTTATGGAAGTATTTATTTTCAGGTTTGCTGCTGTAACAGGGGCCATTCAGTACAGCATGAAGGTTAAAATAAAATTTAAAGTAAACTAGAATTTCACAAGTAACAGAAACTTTACAGTGACAGGTACTGTGAACTGAGTAAACACCAGCATAAAGACAATAAAAAGCCTTGGTTCAGTAAACGCAATCAAGTTGTAATCATTTAGTACGCCACTGAATGTAAAATTTTGTGCTCAATTAGCATCATCTTTGCCAGCTTCAGGTTGAAACAAATGGATATTCACAAACGTCTGTAGCACAGAAGATATTTTGTACTTTAAATATATTCCTCATCTTAGTCCACAGCAACCTTCCAGTGTAACAAGCCCTTAACATTTTCTCACTTACTTATTGCAGTACTCTATCATATGGAACAGGGAAAGAGAGGCATACAACTATTTCTCATGCAAATGCAGTTGCTAGATTTGTGAATAAGACACTTATTGAAAGAAAAGTTTTTCCTTGTAGTTTATTGGATTTTGTGCTGTTTTGTGAAAAGGAGGCAATAAGACATTTGAACAATGGAATTATCCTGATTTGCCCATGGAACCATGTCCTTCTATAGACAAATATAGTCTTTCCTTTTCTTTTCTTTTCTTTTCTTTTCTTTTCTTTTCTTTTCTTTTCTTTTCTTTTCTTTTCTTTTCTTTTC
>WYDI02036435.1:0-30854 GCA_009867235.2 Psittacus erithacus | reverse complement strand
GCTCATCTCAGTCTCCCCTCTGGCAGGTTAAAGCCATTCCCCTTGGCCTGGCCCTACATCCCTTGCCCAAAGCCCCTCTCCAGGCTTCCCCTTTAGGCACTGGAGCTGCTCTGAGGTCTCCCCTGAAGGAGCTTTCTCCGAACGAGAGCTGTTTGCTCCAGGGCACGCTGCTGAAAACAGAACAGTTTTGTTTGGGTTTTCCCCCTGTGCTCACCTTTTGCATGTTTCCAGAGGAGGAACAGGAGCAGGAGGAATAGTTTTCCTGGTCACGCGCCCCAGGCAAGCAGCTCTGATTGCTGCTGGTGAGCCATCGGGCAGAACAGACGGCAGCAACCCCAAAACAAGCCCTGTTGTTGCACTGAGCTCACCTTATCTCACATCAGCCAGGGTATTCCTTCTCCATGTAAGTGACCTTCAAGCTTCTCTGCTTTGATTGATCAATGTGTCATAGAATGGTTAGGGTTGGGAAGGACCTTATCCTTTAGATCATCCTATTTTGAATGCATCGATCTCGTGGGAAACTACTAGGTCCCATTAAATATAGCTTACAAATAAAACTGCTGGAGCTAGGTTGTGGAGTTGCATATATTACTAAGTATTGTTGCAGTAGTGTTAGAATTATGGCATTAATATGGCATGATATGGCTGCAGTGTTTCTTTGGTGTTCTGGGATGGGTTTAGTTGTGCTTTCGGTCTTTATCCTGATGTTATACCAGTGTGCATGTGATGGGATTCTCTGCTCACCCAGAAACGTTCCAGCCATCTCCCTGGCTCGTGTGTGCTGCTCCCTTACCCACAGGGATACAGGTGGATGGTTCTGACTCCCTGCTTGTCTCTTTCCAAGTTCGAAACAGCCTATTGTGCTCATGCACCAGACTGTGCTGGCATCGCTGGTGAACGGTGTCTTGCTTTGATTTTGCATTTCATTACCCAGTGTCAATAAATCTCTCCCTTTCAATCATGCTTACAAAGCTGCTAGAGAGAAAACAGCATTTCCATGCGCAGCTTGGAATTAAATCCCCTCCTAAACGTATTGGCATGAAACCCACCGTGATAGCTCATAGGTGCTCTGTGACCAGCCCGCTGTAAGCTGCAAGGACATCAGCCTGGTCTGCGTGTCGCTGCACGCACCGGGGTGGTGTTTGCATGGGGAGGCAATGTTTGCTCACTGTGACCTGTTGGATGAGGTGGCTTGGTTAAACCAGTTCAATTCAGGCAGCTTGGCTTCAGGGGCTTTAGCAGGTCTGATCTAACCCAGCACAGTTTCCTGCCCAGGGACAGCTTCCTCTGAGAGATGCTATCTGCACGCAGGTGAGCTCTGGGGCTTCAAAGGGAGAAACAAGGTGTCCCTGGGACAACCTGACCTGAAGTCAAAGCCTCACAAAGGCCGGCAGCACAAGCCATGCTCACCTCCTGTCCCAATTGTCCTGTATGCAGGAGGCAGGCAACAGCTGAATAAGTGGTGGAGAGGCACTGGCAAAAAGAAGCTGTGGCATTGCTAAATGGAAAGGGAAGTCCCAGGCACTGGCAGCAGAGCCTTTACTATCAATGAAACCATCCTAATTGACCAGCCTGACACAACCGACCTGTGAGGGCATCAAGGCAGGTCCCCAAAGACACACTGGAGCCCACAGGACAGGGTTAATAGTTTCTCTACTTAATTAAGCAAAGCAGCAAATGGCAAACAGGAACTGGCTGGGTTAGAATTGCTCTAATTCCCCTAGGAAAAGGGTCCCTGGCTCTCCTGCCTAGCTTGGTTGTGATCCTGGGCTCCGCGTGGTGCAGATCCTGCCTGAGTGATGCTCCATGGAGGGAAGAAGGGATGGGAGGAGGTGCCAAAACACCCACTCTGGAAGAGAACCCCCATTCTTTCCATTGCTATAACAAAGAACTGGTGTAAGTTGTATCATGACATGGCTTTTTCTTTGCCTAGCAGGTAGGGGACGTTGTCAGGATGGCAAACTTCAAGGGTCACGCACTTCCAGGCAGTTTCTTCCTGCTCTTTGGGCTCTGGTGGTCAGTGAAATACCCACTGCAGTATCTCAGCCAGAAAGTAAATAAGAAATCCCACCGGACTTATTGCTTCCAGCGTGTGGATGCCATCGAAGGGGGACTCAAAATCATCTTTGCTCTCATAGGTAAGGCTTATATTTTACTGGCTATGCTGGTAACTTCCCAGCCTGTAGTGGTGACTGAACTGGAGCCCTTACTCATAGAAACTACATGTGGAAGGACGGGTCTTTGTTGTTCGTCTTGTCTTGATCTCCAGTAGAGTTTGATGTGAAAAGGCCAAGTCTCGTGGCCCTTTTCAAACTGAGCTGCCACTAACAAAGCCAGCCCTGGTTTTGATATCCAGTCCTTTCTCCTTCATGCAAAACCATCCCTTCTTGCTTCAGAGCCACCCCAAAAGCAATGAGTCGAGTCAACCACCATTGCAAATAAGGCATGAGGACAGCGTGCTCTCATGTGTCCATGCAGGGATGCTGGCAGAGCAGTTCGTCCCGGATGGTCCTCACATGTACCTCTACAGTGGGGAGAACCACGACTGGGTGAAGCTGATGAACTGGCAGCACACCACCATGTACCTCTTCTATGGCCTCTCTGGGGTGGTGGACGTCTTCACCTACCTCTCCCCAGTGGTGCCACAGGGTCTGGACCGTCTCATGCTGTCTGTGGCTGTGTTTGTTGAAGGTTGGTACAAGGCGATGCTTTATTTGGGGAGGGATGCTGAAGGGCGAGTCAGAAAAGGACCCGAATTTGCCAGGCTGAGATATTGCCCTGACGACAGGACATACTGTAGGTGATGTATTATCAGAGCGTGATGCGAAATACAGGCATCAATAGGTCCTGGCTTTGCTTGGTTTGGGGTTTCTGGGGTGGCAGCGGCACAAAGCAGCAGGCTGAGTTTCCTCACCATGATAAATGGCTGGAGGATGCTGTCTATATCTTCCATCTACAGAGCTCTTTGCCTGCCTGTGTTCCCCCTCGAGAGCCGTTAATTGCACTGCAGGCATTGTCACTGCTTGCATTGCACATGGCAAAGCCAAGTGACTTACTCCAGCTTCAGCACATCGTGGATAGCATTTTGTCATCAGGCTGTCTTGCAAGCCACGGGTCAGGATTTCAGGGCCCCCTTGGAGCACGTAGGCAAAAGACACTGGGAAATGAAGGTCTTGCTTATGTAGAAAACCCATTAAGGAAGGCACTGCTCTTGTTGTTTTCCCTTCCCTCATCCCAGTGGTTTTCCAAGCAGCAAGGGCAGCTCAGCAGGCACCATTCAGTGCATAAGAAAAGGAAATCTGTGTCCACAGCTCTCAAGAAAGTGATGATGCTTTAGCAGTAGAAAAGCACGAAACAGCAGGAACCTGACTCTGAGGAAACGGTGATCTGAAGAGGTGAAGAAAACCACCTCTGTTCTCTGTTTTTGGTCCCCATGTTACTCAGATCCTCCTACCTCAAGGCTGGGCATCGCATCCCTCTGGGATGGTGAGATACCAGGAGACCCAAAGGGATGGCGCTATGTGAAGCGCCTTGTTTCCTTGGTGACCTGCCTCAGTTTGCCAACCAGACAGGTGATTCTGCTCTGTGGTCCTGGTTGGTGTCACTAACTCTAACCTGGTATTACGCAGGTTGTCTCTTTTATTACCACGTCCTTCACCGCCCTATGCTGGACCAGCACATCCACTCCCTGCTCCTCATCGCCATCTTCGCAGGGGCCTGCAGCACCATGCTGGAGGTCTTCCTGCGAGACAACATTGTCCTGGAGATGTTCAGAGCCGGTGTCACCATCATCCAGGGAACGTGGTTCTGGCAGGTGGGTTTCCCTTATGGAGCAGGGCAGCGAGGTAGGAGAGCAGTAGGCAAAGAGGAGCGGAAGCTGTGCATCGCACATCGATCCCAAGTCTCTGAAGGATGGTTTTGCCAGGCTCGCTTCATAAATAGATCATAACCCCCAGTGAAAATGTGCTTATCGCTGGTCATCTCTGATGGCTGCTGCTGCTGAAGCTGCTCTTTGTCTTGGCTTATGGCTTCTCTGGGGGGAAAAGCCCATGCCAGCGCACCCAGGGAGTGAACAGGATCTAACAACCAAGTCCTAATTGTGCCTAATGCACCCTGCAGCGCTCCCTCTGCTTTAGCAGAAAGATGCAAACCCCACCAAGCAATAAACAGGCTGAGTTAAAATACAGCCAACTGCTTGCTTTGGTAGGAGGCGGAGAGGCAAAGAGATCGGGGGGAGAGCACTCCCAGCACTAAGGTGCCAATGTGAGTTCCCTCCTCTTTCTCAGCTGCCCTAACTCAAACCAGGCTTTATTCAGAGGTTAAAGACTGCGCTGAGCTTGTGAAGTGCTAAACTGGGAGGTTTTAAAGGAAGGACAGGAGTCTGCAACGCAGTGGGACAATAGCGGTGTGGGTATTGTACAGAATAAGAGAGACCCTAAGCATAGACTTGCTTTGTGTGGTCTCTCATTGCAAGGCTGGACTTCCACTGTGCACTTCCACTATCCTGGTCAGGGCCCAAGTCCCTCGGTCACCACGTGGATCATGGTGATGGCAGAGATGGACATAGAGCACGTACATTGATTTCCTTTCCCCAGAAGGTAATCCATTGCTTGTTCCACCCAGATCGGTGTCGTGCTGTTCCAGCCGTGGGGAGGCCCAATGTGGGATGAGAAGGACCACAGCAACATCATGTTCCTCACCATGTGCTTCTTCTGGCACTGGGCAGCCACTGTGGCCATCCTGGCTATAAACTACACTCTCATTTACTGGTATGGCTGGGGCAGGGATTTGGGCAGGAAGGGATGGGGATGGCTGCAGTGGGATGCAGATGTAGTCCAGCCCATCCTGGAGTACAAAGAGCTGAATAAGCAGCTCCTCACTACAGCAAGTTCCAGGGCACGGTCCCAAGGGTGCACATTATGTGTTGAGTGTACAGAATGCAAACCAGTGTCAGCAAGAGGCACGGGCATTAAATGTGAAGTCAAATAACAGAGACCCCGGAGCTGCACCTGGAATTCACACTGTGTTTTTGCTATGCACCGAGCACTGGAAGTCAAACTCTAATTCAATAGAGCAATCAAAGTCTTACCAGGACTCCCTGACACTTTATCCTGTCCTTTGCAAGGAGTTGAAAGCTGTTGGCAGGCACTGAGAGCTACAACAGCACTGTCTGATGGCTAAAATAGCAACAGCCCCCAGCATGGCTTTCCCAAGTGGATGGGAAGGGGACCTTATCCCACTTCCAGGCGTGCTCCTATGGCCAATGAACCTCTAAGGGATGCTGCATGGCTTGCTGAGACATGGCTGGACTTGGTCTTAAAGGTCTTTTCCAGCTTAGCTATGGCTGCCCCATCCCTGGCAGTGTTCAAGGCCAGGCTGGATGGGGCTTGGAGCAAGCTGCTCTAGTGGAAGGTGTCCCTACCCATGGCAGGGGCTTGGAACTAGATGAGCTTTAAGGTCCCTTCCAACCCAAAGCATTCCATGGTGACAGATGGGATAGTCTATGCGAGCAAATAGGTGTTAAACAGAATAAAGCCCCCTTCTTTCCCACCCAAACAGCATTTTGGGAGCTCTATCATAGTTTCTTCTCTTCTGTATTCAGCACAAGTGCACTGGGCTCCCTTGAGCATTCCGGTGAGTGGCAGTGCTTTGGGGTTGTGCTAACAGTGATTTATTGCCTGTGTGTTCCAGCTGCATCCAGAGGTGCAGGGCAGGCGGCGCGGAGCCCTACATCAGCCTCGGGGTCCGGCAGCAGAAGTGTGACACGAGCTCCCAAGCCACCTTCTTAAGTGGATCTGATGAAGAGTGAAGAGGGAGCGATGGCCTGCTCCAGATACGTGAGGAATCTGCTTTTAGAAGACAAAAACCAGACACTAAGGATCGATTCCTGGTTTGGGAGAGCAAGGAGAGGCGGCACTGTTCTGCTGCTGGGAAGCACACCGAGCACACAGAAGGGAGCTGCCCTCCATCCATACCCCAATATTGCCCTTTCTAAGCCAGCACTGAGGTTTAGCCGTCAAATTAAGCATGGGAATTCAACGGGATAAGGTTGCTCCATCCTGCAGGTTCCCATGTGTGTTTCTGTAGCGATGAGGGGCATCCTTTCACCTGACTTTTCCAAGAGCGTGGAGGCTTTGACCTGCTATCACTGGAGTCAGGGACACCTCCAGGCTGAAGCCAGGTACCTCTGGAACACGGCATCACCCCAAGGAGGGAGAGTAAAAGAGTGTTGAGTGTGAGATGATGTCAGGTTTGCACCACTGCTATGGCTCCATTGTGCACAAGGCAGATTTCATTACCCAAGCACTGAACATTGAACCTCGAGCTGTTTATAGTTTCCCTGCTCACTTACAGGCTGAAAGAGTGAATAAATGCACAATCAAAATCCCCACTGAGCTGGTATCCTTACATTTAAGACTGATAAATCATAGACTGTGTGATAATAGCTTAGCCAAATCCATCTCTCAGACCTGCAAAGCCTGAAGGACCATAAGATAGGCTGCTAAGCAGCAGGCATTCACAAACCCTCCCAGTTTGCCATCGGGAATAACCCGATGTGAGAGGAAACAGGCACACATTTTGCTTTGAGCCTTCCTTTGGCAGCCAATTTCTTGCACACAAAGGGACTGGAAATGTCACTCCTCAATAGGAGGAAAAGATGCACATATATATATGTGTGTGTGTGTGTATATAATAAACACCAGCCCAAGGTGAACTGCATCTGCCTCACGTCTCAGGCTTTATAAAGCCTAACTGGCTCTCCTTGGACCCCAGCTTTCCTCTATTCCCACCCCTGAGATGGTTCGTTTTGCCGGGATGGATCTCCGCATTATTTTCCCCTTGGAAAACGCCCCCAGCATCCCTATCCCCATGAAATAGCCACATGAGGGCAGCACCAGGCAAGGCACCCTCGCTAGCAGCCGCGATTATTCCCATCGCAGGGAGCGCGGGTGAAGGCTGACCTTGCCTTTGGAAAACATTCCTTGCTTGTGAAGGTGGGAGAAGGTTTATTCAGTCCTTCCCTGCTCTTTTGGCTGCTCACAATGGAGTCGCTGCCTCCTTTCACCCCGAGGCTTTCCTTGTCTCCCATCACTACACAGCCACAAGAAGCTTTTTCCCCACTGTCTGGAATAGTTTCTGTCTGCCTCATTAATCCCTGCTCCTGCTTTGTTTCCCAGCTCTTTCCCAAGGTATGAAGGTCAGCCAAGGAGGAGAGATACAGCCTGTGGTTAAGTGAGAGAATGATCACTTCTGGAGCAGGAATAAGCATTTTCCTTCTAGCTAAAAGAAAACCATGTTTGTAAATAGCTCAGGGTTTGGGGCCAGTTCTCCTGGATGCTGATTTTCACCCTATCAATGAATTATTACCTAGTGTCTTTGTACTGGACCCACTGGTCGTGCAGTTGGAGGGGAATGGGGTATAATAGTAGTCAAATGCAGTGCTGGTTTTAAAAGGACTCAAAACAGGGGCATGAAGGTTGCTGGGTGCACAGTGAATGGTCCAGATATGCTTTATTAAATAGCCACTGTCACACTGGTTTCTTACATGTTATGGTATGTATGCTAAAGGGAGCATTGCTTTGAACCAGGACAGTCCTAAAGACAGTATTGCTTTTAACACAGCCTAAGCATCACCCAGTTGTCCCGGATCATATGTTTCACCATATCAACTGAGTTACCAGCTAGCACCTTTGTAGTGGCCCCGCTGGGTTAAGCAGGGGGTATATTCATAGCCAAATCCAAAGCTGGTTTTAAAAGGCCTCATTTCCCTGGCAGAGATAGGATCTGCTGCTGCCACCCTTTCTGGCCACGTTTATGTAAGGCTGAAACGATGGTGTAGGCAGCAGAACAAGCCCTGCCTATGCTGTTACCACCTGCTTCACCTCCTCTGTTGCCTGTTTATGAAAGGCAGCGCTCGCATTCGTCATAACAATAATAATACTCTGCACTTCCCTAACACCCATCCATCTGCAGCGCCCGGGCTGCTGGCAAGCCTGTAATTAGATTGTGCCTCCCACCACCCCAGGGAAGCAGGCGAACATTATCGCATCTTCCCATTAGCAGCTGGGCTGGATGAGGAACCTGCAGGGAGAGGATGCTGCATTCCCAGCTGAGGAGAAGGGAAAAGAGGAAGACAGCAATGAAATGCACTTTGGGGTTTAGCTTGAGATCATTAGAGGAGCAGGAATGAGATCATTAGAGGGGTAGGAGCAGGTCAGACGCAGATCTGCATCCCCCTGTGTCTCCCTGGGAGAAAGAGGAGATCAGGCTCATACATAGAATGGTTTGGGTTGGAAAAGACCTCAAGATCACCCAGTTCCAACCCCCTGCCATGGATAGCTCTCCTATCCTTAGGGATACTCCACATCCCTAAGGAACTGTGGTGGAGTTGCATCCATTGGTGCCTGCAGTGATTTTTAGCCTATGTGGTGTGTGAGTAACCTGCTCTGTGATTTGGAGGGAGCATCGCCATCCTTTCTCTGGGTACCCCATGGTGTTCCCATGCAGTTGTCATAGTTTTATGCTTGTTTCCATCACGGGGATGGTTTAACAGGCTAGAAACCCCTTTTCCTCAAACCACTTCATCCAGCTATAACTTCTTTCCCTGTCTCACTGCAGGGACTTTAATATAAGTTGCCTTTTCCATAGACACCTTCCTTAATATGCTTTACCCTTTGCTGGCTCTTTAAACAACATGGCACCTTCAGCCCCTGAGCAGATCCCTTTCAGCTGAGCATCGTTTCCTCCTCTCTCCCTGCACCTGCTGCCCTCCCAGCTTCCATTGTTCCACTTCCTGCAAGGACTTTGCTCATCCTGCTTGGGAAATGCCTTTGTGCTGATGGTTTGTTGAGCTGGGTGCTTGGAGAAAGGCAAACTGAGCTGCAAATTGCTCCTTGATGCTGCTATTCCTTTGCCATCAAGAAAGGTATGTTTCTGGTTTCTGTTGTGTGTTTGTTTCAGGGGTAGGTCTATAAGGATTTGCTCCTTTGAGGGGTGAATTTCTCCCTGTACTTGGCTTTAATGTGATAGCAAGCTCATGAAGTGACCCCACAATGAAGCCCCTTTGCTGCCCTGTGTGCTCAGCCTTCTGCAACGTGCCTTGCTCCCGGAGCAGGGTTGGAGGTGAGCAGCGATGCGTGCGCAGCGTGGCTGAGTGCCAGCACCACCACCAGCTCCTTGTTTTCCTTCCTTCCTCCTACTGCTGATATGGAGATAAAGGGCATAAAGCAGCTCCTGGCTACAGCTTGGTGGCTTTTATAGCTGGGCTGGAAAGCAGCCCATCATCCTGAGCAGCCCGTCATTGCTGCTGTGCTGTTCCAGCCTCACGTGTGGGGCTCTTGGCTGGTCCTGCACCCTTCCTTGGGGTTATTGTGGGTTGCACGAGGAGTAGTGCACGCGTGGCTGCGACCCATAGAAACACTGGGTTGGGGATGCTCTGCGCGATGGTTAGTGCCCATTGTTCACAGTAACCAAGGGCAGGTTGGAAGGGGCTTGGAGCAAGCTGCTCTAGTGGAAGGTGTCCCTGCCCGTGGAACTAATGAGCTTGAAAGTCCCTTCCAACACAAACCATTCCATAGCTGGAGATGTGGGCAGTGCTGACTGTTTCTGCTCCATCCACGTGGTATTCCAGAGGGAAATGGGGATGCTGGAGGGATCCGTGGTGTTTACTTCCCTTGAGGCACCTGTGCTGCCCATCGAGGTGCTAAGGCAGGGCGTGCAGCCACCAGCAGTGTGATAAGCTGTGATGGCTTGTGTCTGTGGGTGCTGGCTGTATTATTGGGTAGGTTAAAAGGAGTGGAACCAGGCTGCTATGTCCTGCTTGACCCATCTTTTGGGGGGGAAAAGACCACTGCCCCCCTCCCCTTGGCTGCTGTGGGCTGGGAGATGGAGCTCACAGTGGCTCTGCTTTGATTGGTGAGCCCCTGGTCCAAAGCCTCCTGCTTTCAGGCACTTCTTATAACCCCAGAGACCCCTAACAGGGTTGTTGTGTACCTGGAATCCTGGGTTAGAGCCCTTCCAGCACAGCTTGGCCATGCCAGGCGATGGCACAGCCTTGCCCACCTAAAACCCCTCAACATAAGAACTGAACGTGGTTGCCATGGGGATGGGAATTGGCTGCTCGTCCTGATTCTTGTGGCAAATTCCAGGAGGCTGGAATTTGGTTGTTAATAGCAGACATGAAGTGTTCGGGGTTGGGAAAGCCGGGTTGACTCAGCGCGCTTGGAACTGCCCTGCAGGATGCTCAGCTCCAAACATCCTGTGTGAGAGCCACCTCCCCCGGGTGGCTTCTGCTTTATCTGCTTCCTGTGAGTAATAACAGCTCCTCACTGGCACATCTGGAGCGGGAGGAGGACGGGCAGGAGCCACAGGTAAAGTCTCCTACCCATAGAGAGGAATAGCGTCCCTGAAAGGCTGTGCTTTTGGATGGATGCTGCTGCTTGTGCTTGGGAGGAAGGGATGTGGGAGAGTCCATCTCCGCAAGGCAAAGGTTTAGTGCGGTGCTGGTGGAGGTGGTATCCAGCAATCTGTGTCTTTAGCCCTGTTTTGGGGGGGATTATTGTGTTTTGGAGCAGAGGATCGGCAGGAGGGGGAGCTTGTGCCCATTGGGTGGGTGCTGTTGGCACAAGAGAGATGTGCCTAGGTAGCAAGGTGGAGGAGGATGCACAAAGAGAAGCCCCTCCAAACATCTATGGCCAGGCAATGAACTCGCCCTCTGCTTATAGGCTGGCTGGGCTGTGTTTACACCCATGGGGATACACATACATCCACATGGGAAGGCATCATCCCAGCAGCATTGATGCTCCAGCTGAAGCGAGGCCGCATAGATGGTGATGGACACAGAAAGCCTGGAGGTTGGGCAGGAATGCTGCTGTTCCTGAGGCTGGGAATGCTGTGAGCGCTCAGCTGGCAGCTCCAGTATGGCTATTAAGCAAAAGCATCGCAGCCTGGGAGCTCAGGTAATAACTTGTGACTGCAGCCATAATTCAGGTCCTGTGACAGACAAAGCAGCTCGCAGGAAGCATAAACACCCAGGAGCTCTCTTGGAGCTGTAATGCTTCTGTGTGAGCACAGACACAAAGGCAGGGGATGGAGAAGCTGGCGGATGAAGGGGTACCAGGTTTGGGTGTCTGGGGGTGCTGTTCTGCACCTCCAATGCGTGTGCTGAGCGAGGGCACTGCTGCTTGGAAATGAATCTGGTTCCAAAACAGTGGTGGATAAGAAAGGGGCTTTTCAGGCTCTTTTGAGTGGGTTTCTGCTTGGTTTGGGACAGCTCTGCCCAGCAAGAGGTGCCCCAGGGCGTGCGGTGGCTGCTCAAGTGCTGTGTCTGCATAGTGGGAAGCAAAGGGACCCCTGATAGTGACCAAAAACGTTGCTGAGAGGTTGCAAAGCCAAAGGGTCCTTGGCACTGTGAAGAGTGAGATTACTGGGGAGGGGAAAGGGATGCTGGGGTGGGAGACTCCAAGGAGAGCTCCAAACAGAGTGGTTTGGGTCTGCTGGTAACTAAAGCAAAAGGGGGATGCCTGGGGGATAGATCCCATTCAAGCTGGGAGCAGCCTGGGGAGCTTGGTTGTGTGTCATTGCCGTGTCTGAGCGCTGGGATGTCTCTGTTCCCCTCCTCTCCTCCAGCTAAGCGTGTCAAATGGCAGTTCCTGATGTATATCTGGGTCAAGATGTGCTCCTGACTCCAGCTTCATTGTCCTCACTCCCTGGAGGACAATGGTGAAATTTGGATATAAATGGTGCCGCTTAAATGTGCTGTAATAGCTTTTGTCCTCAGTCACTTCAGCATGGAGATGTCTGCGCAGGGAAGATGCGTGCCCTGGACTCGGAATCCGGGCTATAATCAGATTGGAGTATGAGCTAATCCTAGTGCAGGCATCCAAACCAGAGCAGGAGCCGTCCCCAGTGCCTGAACACGCTCCTGGGATGGGGCGTTTCTCATCTCCCTGAAAGGCTGCTCAGTAACTTCCCTCCTGAAGGGAAACCTTGATGTGGTGTAAACAGGTTCGGACCATCCCCCGGCTGGAGATGGAATGGGTGATGCTAACCTCCGCATCCCATGCTTTGCCCATGCACTCCAACCTGACCTGGGGCAGCTTTGCAGAGCCCTCCCTCACCTACAGCATTGCCACGCCACAACCTACCCTCGTTTTGCAGTGCCTAATTACTTTCTAGTGTGGGAGGACTCGGGGAGCGTGCTGGAGTTGTTCATCCAGCCTCTGCAATTCCCTTTGGTATTTATAAACACGGTGCGGATGCCATCGGTGATGCAAGGGCAAGGTGGTGCGATAGCTTCAGGGTGGGTAATGCCCACCCCCTGTGCACTTCAGAGCTGCAGGAAAGGACCAGGAAGCCTCATGGAGGGAAAGAGAGATGCCAAATCCAGTGCTCGCATCTCTGGTATTCCCCATATGCAGCTGATGGCAGAGCCATGTGCCCCTTCTCCCTCAGGATGCGGCTCTATGGGGATGCTTTGGCTCAGCCCCAGGCACTGTCTGTCCTTGCAGGTCCTGCAAGTGAGCCCAATGCCAACGAGTTTCCTCGGCAGTGCCCTCCGGGGCACCTTCTTCATCCTTTTTGGTCTCTGGTGGTCAGTGCGATACCCACTGAGGTACCTCAGGAGGAAAGGCAATGCCGAGAGCCCATCGAGCCATGGGACCCAGCGTGTGGAAGCCTTCGAAGGGGCGGTCAAAGCTCTCTTTGCTTTAGCAGGTAAGATGTGATGTGCCCCAACGTCTCCTGGCGCTGCATCCTCCCTCCCATGAGACTGGGGATGTTTGGGGTGGGAAATGGCTGCATTAGCATGGGAGGGCTTGCGGCTGCTCCTATGGGTGAGTAAAGCCATTCCAAAGGAAGGTTTCCTGCAGGCTTCTCCCTCTCCTCTCTGCACAGGGATCCTGGTGGAGCAGTTTATTCCTACTGGGCCTCATCTGCGGCTGTACAGCCCCGAGGCGCGCGGCTGGACCGACCTCACGCGCTGGCGCTACACCACCATCTACCTCTTCTTCCTCCTCTCCGGCATCGTGGATGCTGTCTCCCATTCCCGGCTCAAGCTGCCGCTCGGCTTGGATCGGCTCTCTCTGTCTGTGGCTCTGCTCATTGAAGGTGAGAGTGTGGCACATGGGAGAGGGGGCACGATGGGGTAGGAGAAGGGCTCTGAGGGCCACCAGTGGGCAACAGCTCCAAAGCCCTGTTTTGAGGGCAAAAAGCACTGGTTGCATGTCCCAGTGTCCCCCTCCCTGTTCCTCCCCAAGTAGGGATCCATCTAGGGCTGGATTCATATTTGAGGGTGCCCCCCATGCACAGGGGATGCACAGGGACCTACGGATGTGAGCATCTCCTGGCAAGGCTCTCTTTGGAGCTGTAAATAGGGGTTGTCCTCCCACCTTGGTTGGATGCTCAGAGGGAACAGAGCCTGATACAAAGGTCTCCATCACTGTGCTCCTCCTGATGGCTCTACAGCCCTAGCTGGGCATGGGGAGCACCACAGGGTGCTCCCAGGGCAGAGCAGACCCTGTGCTAAGGGCTGCGTGGTCCTTGCTGAGTGAAGGTGATGACAGCAGGGTGTTTGCTGGCATCGTGCTGTCATGGCCATGCTGTGCTCTTCCCACCAGGCAGGTCATAGCAAACCCTGGGGCATGGTCTCAGTTTTCAGGGTTCAGTGTAAAACCAATGCCCAGAGCATCCATTTCTCATGCAGCTTTCTCCTCTTGGCAGGTTTGCTCTTCTGCTTCTGTGACTATAGCGATGCTGCACTGGACCATCACCTCTATTCCCTGCTGACCATGGCTGTCTTTGCTGGAGCCCTCTGTGCCCTCCTAGAGGTGTTCATCCGAGACCACATCATCCTGGAGACCTTCAGGACCAGCTCCTTCCTTCTCCAGGGCTCTTGGCTTTGGCAGGTCAGCGCGTGTCCAGTGCTGTCCGCCGAGCAATGGGCTTCATACCTGTTCATTACCTCTTGGGGTTAAACTTGAAGGCTGGTTGGAATATCTTAGTAAATAAGAGGATGAAATGAGGTTTAGCACCAAAGCTGTCATCATGGAGACATGCCCATGGAATGTAGTAGTGACAGAACAAGGGGTGATGGGTTTAAACTGGAACAGGGGAAGTTCATGTTGGATATAAGGAAGTTCTTCCTTCTCTGGGTGCTGAGGCACTGGAACACCCAGAGAAGCTGTGGCTGCCCCATCCCTGGCAGTGTTCAAGGCCAGGTTGGACACAGGGGCTTGGAGCAAGCTGCTCTAGTGGAAGGTGTCCCTGCCCATGGCAGGGGGTTGGGACTGAATGGTCCCTTCCAACCCAAATCAGCCTGGGATTCTATGGACAAACCTGCATGCTGAATGGAAATTAGACCCCACAAGGGTGGGAAACCTCAGTCATGAGCTTTTGTTCTTGTTATTATGTCTGATTGATTCCAAGTGACTGGAAATAATTAGGGATCTTGCACGGAACAGCCCAGCTCTGGGCCTAGGGAGGAATGCACAGCCTGGCAATGTAGCCTTTGGGTTGTCATCCTTCTCTGGGGCTGCACTGTGGGTCCTAAGAGTCATCTGCAGAGCATCCCTGTCCTCCTGAAATGCACCCCTGTGCCAGACTGGGGTGACAAGGATGCTTGGGGGATGCTGAGGACAGTGGCCCAGATGTCCCTTGGGTTTATTGTGCGTCTAGCCCATAGTCAGCCACTTGGATAAAACAGAGGGAGAAAGAGATGAGGGATGCGCTTAACAGCCTGATGTGTGCTGATGCTCAACACCTCTTCTGTCTGCGACCAGATTGGGTTTGTGCTGTCCCCTCCATGGGGAGGACCAGGCTGGGATCAGACCGAGCGCAGCAACTTCACCTTCCTCACCATGTGCTTCTGCTGGCACTACGCTGGGGCTCTCGCTGTCTTGGCAGCAAACGCTGCTGCATCCCGCTGGTACGTGGGTGAAAAGGGGGGTGCTGGGAGGTCCCAGTGCTATGCATGGACTGGGATGGCCAAAAGCATCACCTAGACCCATTATCACTCTGGAAATCCAGTGTGCCATGGGATAAGACAAGTGGGTGCCCATGGAAAGGATGGGCTCGCTGCCTGCAAATACCTGACCTGGGTCTCTTGTCTCCCCTGCAGCTGTAACGAGTCCTGCCAGCTGAGATTTGGGGACATCGACGTGGAGCTGGACTGCGGCATGTGCATCTACAAAGGCAACAAGAGCTCCGGCGGTGCCCTGCTGCCCGAGAGCCCCTCGGATGACAAATGAGGCTGTGTTGGGCATGGAACCTTCTTCCCACTGGTACAGAGCTCCCAAATGAGGTTTTGAATTAGTCCTGATCAGCTCCAGAGGCGCTTGATGGCAGAGCATCAGAAGTGGGAGGCAGGACCCCAAAGGCGGAGCGTGGTAGGAGATGGGAAGCCTTTCCTTGCGCATCCCTTTCCCGCGCATCCCTTTGGTGGCTGCAAGAGCAAACCAGGCTCATCCAGGAGGGAACACTTCATGTTGTGTGTTGTGAACTGCAGGACTGGTTTGCTGCTGGAGTCCAAGCAATGTGGCCAGTTTGGCTGGTTGGTTTTAACATGATTCTTGCTTCTTCCAGCCAAACCAGTGTCCAAAGCTCCTGGCGGCTGTCGCTCACTCTGGTGTTAATGGAAGTGGTTTTGTACAAAGGTTAATGGGCACAGGGTATATGTGGTTGCCAATAAAGTACCTAAAAGAACCACCTCAATGAATCTGTTGAATATGATGCCTTGAGGTTGAAGGGCATGGTTAAGGTGGTGTTTAGCTCTGCAGTGATTTGGGGGGGTGGATGAAATATCGGAGGGATGGGACTTAACTGTGGCCCAATCTGCTTGGAGAAAGGGGTTTGGTGGCCAGGGGATGGAAAGGATGGAGTTTGCTGTTGGCACTGCCATGTAGCCTCTCATGGAATGGTTTGGGTTAGAAGGAACCTTAATGGTAAGTCTCTGAGAGCTGGGCTGTGCAGCAACCTCTTCAGTCACTTCCAACCAAAACCTTTCAATGCTGGGTCTCTGCCTTGCACTTGGTGTCTGGGGGTACATGGGGTTTGTTCCCCTTAGAACCCTATTTGGTTGGCAGCAGAAGAGCATGGGGAGATGCTTCCTGCCATCGAAGTCAAAACCGCCTTTAAAAGACTTCATTAAGCAGGATTAGTGGAAGAGCTGGAAGCTCATCATCAATGTGGACAGCTCCAAGTGTTGGGAGGAAGGAAGAACACTCCCTGGCTCGGATCAATTGCAATCCCCAGCCCCAGGAGAGGTCCCTGGAGGAAGCGAGTGTTGCACATCTGATGTGATGCTCTCCTTTAGGAGCAGGGCTGGAAGTGACCAGTGCTTGGTGCTGCAGTCAAGAAAAGGACCTTGAGGAGCAAAGGAACTACGGTAGGTGCAACCTCTTGGGCTCTCACCTTTGGTACCCACAGGCAAAGGGCTGTTCCTAGGGGTTGTGGAGCAGGGTGGCATTCAGAAGGAATGGCTCCTCCAGGATGTGCTGGGGAGGGTTGCCATGAGCTAGGGCTGATGTGGATCTCCTGCACTGGAGTGAGAGCTTCAGATGTGCCCCGTGGAGGGGATGTGCTCCGGTTATCAATAATCCTCATGGGACTAGAAGCAGGGTTACATGTTCTAGAGTATCTGCCATTGACAGGATGCTTAGTGCATAGGTGATACCCCTCGTGCTGCGCTTGGATTGAAGACAAAGAGGGAAACAAACCTCTTCCCCTCTGACCAAGTAATGTTACTTCTGGTCTGGTTTTTCTTGCCCTGGTTTATCTAAGCTAAATCCCTCTCGGTGTGGTTTTTGCTGCTCAAAATACAGGTCTTTAGTGGGGATGTTCCTTCTTGGCTTGAATAAATGCAACAGCAAATATTTACTGCTCCTCCAGGTATGGTTTTAGCAAGCTGCTGCCCAAAGGGAAGGCACAAGGGTTTCCTTGAGCAGGGTGTGCAGAATTACCTGTCACCACACTGGGGGATGGAGGTGTCCCATACGTAAGAGATGACAAAGAGTTGCTGGGTCAACAGAGAGAAGCAATGAGGTTGTCGTGGCTGTAATTGCATTTGTAGAGCAGCTCCCAGCCAGGCAGTGTGTGGAATGGGTAACTTCTATAACAAGCCTTTAACCCAAAGTGCTGTCTCCCATTGGAGCTGGAGGGCAATAGAACTCATTGACTAGTGTGAGTGTTATTGATGAGGAAAGCCTGCTCTGTCCACCTAGAAGTGTTGCTGTCACACTGGTATGGACAGACATGGGTGAAATAAGGTGGGAGCATAGAGCTGAGCATCACAGACTCCCAGATTGGATTGGGTAGGAAGGGACCTTAAAGCTCACCCAGTTCCAGCCCCCTGCCATGGGCAGGGACACCTTCCACTAGAGCAGCTTGCTCCCACTGCATTGCCATCCTTGTGTTGCTATGGTGTGGACCTGGGTGGGTTTAACTACAGGGGACCTTGTTATTATACACAGACCCAACTGGTGGATGTGGCTGTTCAGCAAGCACACAGGGTGTGATGTGACCCAAACCAAATACAACATATGTGTTATAGTGAAGCTTAGTACTATGTATTTGCCTTACAGGACATGGTGAGGTTCATGCTACCTGCTGAGACATCCAGCAAGATCCTAGTTCTGCTTGTGCTGCTTCTGCAGGGCATTCAATAAGAGCATCCTCATCCTTCTCCTCCTCCTTCTGGGGAGCACTGATGCCACTGGACCACTACAGCGCTGTTGGTCACCCCAGAAGCTCCCAGGTCAACGTCAAGACAGCCACTTTCCTTGGTGGCCTCAGGTAAGCCCCTATCTTAGTGACTCCTCAGCAGAGCATAGGTCCCTCTGGAGAGGTGTGGGAGGGATGTTGGTGAGATGGAGCCCCACCAGCTTCCCCCATCTACTTCTTAGCAGTCAATGCAATGACACTGTGAGGATCAAGGCAGTGCAACGCAGCAGGCAACCAGGGAACAGATGTGTGCACCAACAGTCGTGGCGCTTCCAACATTTCCATATGCATTGAGTTTGTAATTACCCAGCCTGCTGTTTTCCTTAAGGAAGCTGGAAAATGTCTTGTGTGCATCTGCTAAAAGATGGTGAACCTTTGTTAGCAAAGCTGAAGCTGTCCTCAGGCTTCCCAAGGGCTATTGGGAGTCTGCAGCTCTGGCTGTGGGTGTACTTCTGGCTTATTGCTCATTGCAAGATGTAAGAGGTTGTGTATAAAGAGAAGCTTTTCTAATGCTTAGCATTACTGTTAGAATCTGGCTTGCTTGTGTGTACTGGGTTGCAATACCCATGTGCGGGGATGTGGTGGTGGGGCATAAAGAGCTGAGACCTGGGTTAAAGGATGAGTGGCCAGCACCGCTTGGAAACACACCTCAAGGCATTAATACTGCATCTGAAACTGGAACAGTTGCTCTCTATAATATGTTGTGATGATGAAAGAACAGCAGCAGCCTCCATCCTTCTTTCCTCCCCTGGTGACTTTATGTGCCCCTTGCTGTTGGAAAATAAAGCATCGCTAGGGCCTGCTTTGATGTGTGAGCTTGGTATGAAGACACATTCAATAACCCATTGGGTTTATTGGATTTGCAGTGTATTTGCAATACATCTCTCTCTTGTTGATCCTACGATGGGCATCAACTGCTCCATCCCCTGCTGAGTGCTGCCATTAAGGTGCAAAGGTAGAAAACACATCTGGTTTGTTGGCTTTTGGGTGTTTTCCCCCAGATCTGGGCTCATGGCATCTGATGGACACGGAGCAGCTCCATTTCCTCCTCCCCAGAAGACCTCTATTTGCAACCTGATGGACAAACCCACCTAGTTCCTGAATAAAGCTACTGGATAGGCTGTGGCACAGCTCCAGTGCCAGAGACGTCTGGATCTTGACTGCAGCTTCAGCCCCAGTGTCACCTAACTGGGTTTATTTACATTTCCTATTCCAATGAAACTCAATTTAGTTACCATTAAAAATACCTGTCTTGAATTGTGCACTCTTCACATGGGGGCTGTAGGTGAGCATTGGGTTGAGAGCTTTGACTTTGTGTTGCTTACTGTGCTTTAGTTCTGCTTTAAACTAATGCTGCATCCAAACTTGTTGTTCCAGAAGCCATAGGAAGATGCAACTGAGTTGGCCTCAGATCATGGATCTGCCTTTCCAAGGGGATCCAATGCAGAATGGGAAAAGCTCAGGTGTTGTTTATTCCCCACTGCCTGAAAAAGACCCTCAGTCCTGCCTTTGTACAGTTTGAGGCTGGTGATGTGGTGATGCAGTGAAGCACAGGTACAATGGTGATTGAAATGGCACAAGGAGCTGGAGCTGTAGGGTACAGCTTGGCTCCTGGAGCCTCAGCTGCAGCACTTTGCTTCATTAACTGATGGATTAATGACCATTGGAAGCTTTTGTTGAGCTCTTCTATTGCTCGATTCATCTTCTGTAGAAACTAGCTTGTGTTTTGGACCAGGCTCAAGTGTGGTGCTGGGGCCTGCACTGCCTCTCATACAGCAATGGATGTACAAAGCGACTGGTGCGTTAGCAGGGAGAAATCCATGTTTAACAGAAAGCTTTTATTCTGTGTGTTATGTCACTGCCTAAGTGCTCTGTGCTTTCTCTTGTTGCTGGGATTCAACAGGTAGAAGAGGAGAAGCTTCACGCTAAGCCATGGCTGATCCTAACTGAGGTGATATCTTTAATGATGGATGATGGTAACGGATAATGGATGGATGCAGCTGAAGCCATGCACCTCTCGGCAAGCAATCAACTCTGGCTCTAAGTCTGTTCAAACAAAACACCCATAAGAGCCCTATAATAATTAAGTAACATTTAATAAAAATAAAAGCAAAATCAAAGAAATAAGGGAAAATAAACCCACACCAACCCCTCCCCCAGAAACAGCCCCTGAAACCCAAAATGCATGAGTTATTTTCTACCACAATAAACATCAATTGCAGTCCCCCCTTACTCCTAGTTTATAAAGAAGAAAACAAAGCCCCCCCCTGCCTCCCAGCAGCAGGGTCCTGAGCTTTATTTACCAGTAACACCAGCTCTTGCCCCAGAGACTAAGTCCTTCGTTGGGGAACACAAAGACAATCCCTGTTTCAGTGCTGAAGCGTCTCTGTCTTCATGAAGCTATTTCAAACACATTAAGAGTTGCATTGCTGGATGCACTCAAATCCAGTCCCACCTCCCTTACTGACATTATATAGAGAGAACACTAGGAGCATCTCAAAATTAAGCAATATCAAGCACAAATAGGCCTGAGTGTGAAGAACAAGGGCTTCTCTCATCAATGGCTGCATAGTTCTTGATGCATCCTGACAAATGAAGGCTGCAGCGTGGTACCATCCTCTGGGGTGTTCTTGATACTTGCCCTTCAAGACAAAGAGACAGCAGTAAGCAAAAGAGTCCCACACTTATGAGCAGAGGAAGGCACAAAATACACATCATCTGTACAAAAGGGATTATCACATTAAGGAGCTTGGTCCAGCTATCACTGCAGAGGCATTAGTCCCAGTCTGGCTCTTGATTCTAAGTACCTGGACTAGCCAGACTTGGCTCTGGTGATGTGTGCCACCAGTAAGTGGTAAACACACAACTGAACCCAGAAAATAACCAAACCACCGTCAATGCCTCCCAATAGAGAAGAGCTGCATCATTACTTTGCCTGCAGCTGAGCTCTCCAGCATGCAAATACTCACATGGCAATGAGCCCTTCCCCAAAGATGCTGCGCAAGGGTTGCTGCCTTTGGGCCTGCTGAGCTCTCACATCACAGGATAGCACAAAAGAAGAGATACTTCCCTTCTAAAGAGAAAAAAGGTGACGCCAGGACCCTTCCCTCCACCCAGTGCACAGTTCAGCAGCATTAAGGTCTGCATCCCAAGTCAAAGCTGCACGTAACACGTTTGTCCATTCGCCCAGTGACGTTAAAAAGGGTGCAGTTTTCCTGTTAGGATAAAGCAGGAATTCACCTTTAGACTTTTCTGACCTCATATAACAAAACTTCCATAGTTTTTCATGCCCCAAACCCCATGGATTGGGAAGAGGACTCATTGCACAAAAAGGCAGTGTTATCTTCAACCACACAGCCACCTGATGTGATGTGGGAGGCGAGACAGCCCCCAGGAGTCCCTCCCAACCTGCATTCCTCCATCAGCCTGCCCCAGCTGCAGGATTATCCCCTCCAAAGCCAAACCACCACGCTGGAGGCAAGGATTATAACTCACCTTGCATTTGACGACACAGTGCCAGCCCCGAGAGCATCCGCTCTGCTCTGTTCTTGTGGCAGTCACTGCTGCAGCAGCCCTGGTAAACATGGGAAACAACTCCCCCCTTCCCAGCATAAAATCCCTACCACGGAACACTGTTCAGCTGCATTGCTTTGAACACTGCCTCTCTGCTCTATGTTCAAAGGCACATCCTGGGGGCACCAAGCCCTACCCCTGGGTTGCTGGTGGGTGCTGGCTGACCTGGTTTGGGTTAGAAGGACAGGGTTGCTCCAAGCCCTGTTCAACCTGGCCTTGATTCTATATGGGCCCTTCATGCGCACAGCAGATCCCAGGGACATCTGGCACCATCTTCAAGTGACTGCTTTTAAACATCCCTTTTCCAAAGCTGCAGTCAAAATGCATCATAAAGAATCCATCCTGAGCGCCTGGCAACCTGTGCCAAAGCACGGAACTAACAGCCTCTGATGCCAGCCTGATGTATTCATTCTGGAGGACAAACAGGATTTAGTGAAGGAAAAATCTAACGCCCAAATTCCATTCTGGAATTCAATCCGCAGCCTCTGTCATGTGTTTCTCTTCCACATTGTCCTACCTGAGGGCACAAGTCCAAGCAGCAGCTTTGGATGGAAGACACGCTCTGGCATCCTTTACTTTCAATTTCCTGCTCAGAATCCCAACTCTTTCCCAAGTAGCTGTGACAAGGCAACAGACGGCGGTTTCTAGGCCAGCATCTGCTCCTTCCTGTGGCGCCTGCATAATTTAACCAGAACATGGAAGTTCCAGGGGCACCAAGGAGCCCACATTTAAGGAGAAATAGGACACACGACTGTTCGTTTCCTATTCCAATCGGCTAAACCTTCCCGTCCCCTCCTACCTCCTCTCCCCCTCTTCATTCAGACCTACTGGGAACTGCTCAGATCAACAGGGAGGAAGATTCATTGCATCGCTTGGCTTCCTACACCACCAATTCAATGGCAACGACTCTTTGGTTATTCCATGGCCACCAGAGAGGAGGAATTTGCATTCAAAGGAAGAAACCACAGGAGCAATGGCACACAGGAGCACTGACAGCTTTACAGGCTGCGAGCTTTGGGGGCCCTGGAAGAGAAAGCCAAACCTGGATCTGCTCCCACACCTCACTGGGAAGCGCAACAGGAACAGCTTGGTACTGCAGAGTGCTTTGGTTCCACTTGCTCCAAGGCCTTACCCTGCACACAGGGAGCTGTTCCACCTCAGAACCACTTGGAGTATCCCGGACAAACAGGCAGAGGACAACCATCAGCTGCCACTGACCTGCAGAGCAAGGACACGGTGCTCATCGGGAGTCCCAGGTGTTGGTTCAGTCACACCTCCTTCTCCCTGTGAAGGTCAGCAGGATGAGAGACCACCACAAACGCCTGCGGGCACAGCTCAATGTTCTCAAGGTCATCACGTTCCTTCTCACTGGAGCAAAGAGGCGGGGGAAGATGCACACAGGTTCAGCAAGGGATGAGAGGGAAACGAAGCGAGCCCGTGAAGAAAGGAGAAGAAACGCTCTGGAAGTTAAAGTGTTTATTGATGTGTTTAAACTTTGTACATTCCCCACAGACCACACTAAGGAGTTTGCAGGTAAATCTGTGCATAGTGGGAAGAGACACGGAAGGGGGCAGGGAAAAAAGAAAATCACAGGAAAAATAGAAAAAATACACCACAGGTTACCAGAACCTCCAGATTTAAAAAAGCCGTGAGCATTAACACCAACTATACAAGCATTACAAAGACATGATGGTGAGTGGAACGACACCCCTTTTGTTCTCCTCGGGGCCTATGCATCTCATTGCCCTTCAACCAGGCACCTTGTCCCTCTTCCCTCCTCAGCTGCAGCTCCCAGAGGGGCTGAATCTTGCAGTGATTTGTCATCTCTGGGCAAAGCCACCCAGAGCAGTGCCTATGGCCCAATGTCACCCAGAGAGATGCAAAGGCTCCGCAATCTCAGTCTCTCAGCTACTTACCACGTTGGTGAGGCAGGAGATGCTGAGGGGAATTAGAAAGTAGTAGCGAGAGGGGGCTGTTAATGCCAGGTGAGGACTGAAGGAAACTGGTTCTCAACGGAGGATTTCAATTCAATACCCAGGAACTTCCAACTCTAGAGCAGAACTGACTCTGGCAGGGGGAATGTGCAGACCCCGGGATGCACAAACCATGTTCTAACATTCCACTAGAAGAACTATAAACAGAGATGCTAGAAGCCTTTTAAACTCCTTGCCTCCAGGGAGTCTTTGATTCCTAGAGCCCAGGCTGCTAAGCAGCAGGGTGCACACCACTGGCATATGAGGATGGGGGGGTTTCTCCTTTATTTATTCTTTTTTTTTACTCTTTTTTTTCTCTTTTGCTCTTTTTTTTTCTTGTTATCAGGGTTTTTTGTTAGTTTCCATTCCCAATTGCTTCCGTCTGCATCACAGTCCCTAAATTAATCTCTTTGCAACTCCCAGCGAAATTAACTCGTGAATCAAAATCCAAAGGAAAACCCAAATACTGCTTTATATATAAAAGCCAAAACGACTCAAGAGTCACAACTGTCTCCTTTATACAAGGCGGGCTGGGACAAAGGACCCCCAATATACAGGTGGTCTATCTGAAATAAAAAGCCACATTTCCCATTTTCTATATATAGAGCTCGTATCAGACATCAGAACAACAGAACTGGTATTGCCCAAATTATTTAAAAAAACCAAAAAAGAAAACTACATCTCAGTCAGATATCTGCAATAGATCCATTTTTCCCATTTAAGGAGATTTATATATCATATTGTTATATTATCATTTCTTCACCCATTTAAAAGAATGGAAATTGCAACTCTACAGTAGTAATTATAGTCTTAATGATCCAGGAGTTCTGAATGTAAGATGAAGTCCTCTCAAAGCAACTGTTGGTCAGTAGTTGATCCAAAACGCTGGACCACTTTGGCCCTCTGCCCTGAGCCTTTCCCAGCCAGGGCCGCTGTATCTTCATCTCTTTTATATCTGCATCTGCTCCAGGTATTTGTAAGTGGGGTTCTCGTAGCCGTGGTTTTGCATCTTGCTCAGATGCCGCTCTTCTGGGGTAAGCATCGGGTCAACCTTTGGGAAGAACAGAGGGTTACTGCTCAAAGGAGGACCTTGAAGGCCTTATTTCACAGTACCAAGAGCTGATGGGCACACACTGAATAAATACCACAGCAAGCAGCAAACAGAAGAAAAAGGTTAAGCCACAAAAACTAATCAGCTTAACAGAGTTCCCCGTACAGGCACTAACGCCTCCTGCCTGCTCCTGTCTATTTGGAGATGCTCCGCACAAATCTCTTCCTAAGCGAGCCAGTGTTACAAGTGTGGGACCTGCTTCTCTCATTAGAGAGTCATTATGATTTCCTGCATCAGCTGGGCAAAGGGGAAAAGCAGCTTTCTCCAGAGTCCATTAAGTCATCATTAGAAATGTGCATGTTGGGAGCAGAAGGAAGGAGGAGGAATCTCGCTCCGTCTTAATAGCTGTTACATTAGTCAGGAGGACGAATTGCTACAGATTGACTGACTAACTCCCTTGCTAAAGACACAGCCTGAAAAGCCTATTTACTGCTAAATCCTACCCTGAGCCAGGCAGGGAAACCTAATTGAATTCCTTGTGATTCGGGAATACAGCTGTGAGGCGACAGATCCCACCATGGCACGCTGATGACCGACACCTGCACACTAATACGTAAGTGATGAATGTGTCAGCATCTACAGAGTTAAGCCCCCTCTAGCTAAGGAGTAGAGCTGCTGATGGCTTAGCAGCTCCTGCCATCTTCGCCCCCTACACACAACATGTGATTCCATGCTGACTATTTTCTTCCTCAGTTACAGAGCAAGAGTCGTTTCTCACCTCCACAATCCCATGGCTGATGGTCCCATACTGCCTCTTCCTCAGCATCACCAAGCTGATGACTATAACAGTAGCTATGGCAACAGCAATCACCAAAAGGCCAATGAGGGCACTGCTGCTGAAACTGAAGTCATCACGGAGGGAGTTGTCATTATCCTGAAGGGAAGAGAACAACAGAGAAAGTGGAGGAAGAGCGGTGAGGAAGATGCGCTGCTAAACCAAAAAGGTGGCATAAAGACCTAAAAGCTCTTTAATCATCTGTGGTATCAAGAAGTGACTGATTACACTGGACAGGGTAAACATTTCACCTCTAAATACTTCACCAAAAGGATAACCAACACAAACTTGTTTCTCTGCTCAGGCAGTGACCCATACTGCTTCCCCATCCCACAAAACACTTCCACTAGAGCCACATCAGGTTCTAATGTGTATTTACTGCTCACATCACTACGCAGCAAAGCGGGCGCTGTGTAACCTCCCAAGAGCAGTGTCAAGGCACCAAACCCCGAATTCAGCACCACAGAGGAACCAAACCCCAGCTTTAGGAGCCTGCCCATCGCTGGACTCGGTAGCCATGTACGTACCGGCTCGTCCACCAGCCCACCGACACGCTCTGCATTGAAAATCATCTCCTTCACATCCAGGGTTTCATCGATGACCTGAGAACAGCCACAAAAGTGCTTTATGAAGGGAGCCGTACAAGACAGAAGGGATGTGGAGGCACATAAGAGACCTTTAATGAAGACTAGCAAAGACTGGGAACCGTCTTTTCCCTGCTCTCAACTCTTCTCCAGCATTTAAAGTCAGTACTGCAGCCATCTGGACATCCAGGCTACCTCAAACTAAAGGCCCATATGAAAACCCAGCTTTGGGCACAGCACTTCTGCTGTGGAAGATCTAACCTATGGCTTTAAAAACCCCCTTTTTGAGTGGTTCGAACTACATGATCTTAAGGTCCTTCCCAACCCAAACCATTCTGTGATTCTATGATTCTACAAAACAACCTTGAAAGGAAACTCTCAGAAGTCAACTGTGTTGGGTTTTTAACCCAGGGAACTGAGGCAAGGCTGCCACCAGAACCTCTGTAGATGGAGCTAAAACCAACCAGCTTGCAGCCCTTCAGAAGGCAGCAGGGCCTTTCTTCCCATGAAAAATAGGTGGGAAGACAGACGGATCCCACGGTGTGTTCAGACCTAGCTCCAATGAAGCCATACCAGAGGGTCTCTGCTTGGGAAAGCAGTTACTAAATCAGACCAATCTCCAGCTCAGACTGCCAGAGATCTAGATCTCTTTCCTTCCCTCACCCTCCCACCCTTCTGATGCTAAGCAGTATTAAGAGCCTACAACAGTCAGAAAACTGACTCCCCCACACCATATGGATAATGAATGCAGTGACATTCTGTAAGCATGGAAATAAGCCACTGCTATTAATTAGTGTCCCCGGCAATCTCAGCTTTACAAAATAAAGGTGGAGGGCTCACCACATTTTCATCTACTTTCTTCTTGCTGTTAATCACCTTTTCTTCAGCGCCGATCAGCCCATCCAGCTCAGTCATGCCAGAACCTGCACCAGAAGAGCAAGGCACGGACCATTACTCAGTGACTTTGGGAAGGGTTACCTACTCTTTGTAGAGCTGCCATGGCTAATGTGTTTAACCACATGGACCGCTGATTATTAACCTGTCTTCATGCTGTTGTGTCAGAAGGGGAGCTCGGAAGCTATGCTACAGTGACAAGTGACTGGGGGGGGTTCTGTTAATGAGTGGGAATGAGGTGGCAATGAGAGGAGCAGACAAGACTCACTAAAACCAGGCTGAGGTGTCAATCCACAAATACCATCTACGGCTAAGTGCTGCTGTTAGAAGGTGCGAGGCAAGGGTGTTAACACAAAGTGTGAGCGAGCAGTTCCTTTCTGCAGATGTCACTTGGGTTCAGCACCACCTCACTGTGACCCCGTGCTGGAGGCACACATCTTCTCCGTGTTGGGAGCCAGCACTTAGGGAATGCTG
Organism: Psittacus erithacus; assembly: GCA_009867235.2. Taxonomy (NCBI): domain Eukaryota; kingdom Metazoa; phylum Chordata; class Aves; order Psittaciformes; family Psittacidae; genus Psittacus; species Psittacus erithacus. Next base: position 3,755 of record WYDI02036435.1, on the reverse strand, counting down.
GCACCCATTCTTTTGCAATCAAGCACATCAGCAAGCGCCTGGGGAATGAGAATTTCAAGGTCACCCAGCTCCATAATGAGCTGCTGTCCCTTCTCTGGCACAAGCTCAGAAACAATAAATCCCAGGGCAAGGGAGGAGCGAAGAGCTACACCAGCCTTTGTACCAGAACATCACTCACCCATTTCTAGGCTGAAACTAGCATAGGATCAAGAGAGGAATACCAATTAACAGGAGGCGGCTGCTCTGCATAAACTGTTTGGATCTGAAGCGTTTATAAATAGATTGGATCAATAAGAGAAGAGTCTGATGCAAGATACAAAGACCTAACATAACACAGCACATCAGGAGAAAGCCTGGTTTCCCTTATCTGCAGGGACAACACAACGCCCTTCACAACACCTAAACCTCCCTAATGCAAAAGCAGGAGGCCAGCAAAGCCTCAAACCTACAGCGGGGTCTCTCCAACGCAGAGCATGAGGTGGGGTCAATACTGCTACAGCACTTAACACTTTGCCAGCGACTGCATACACCTCTCCACAAGCTGCTGAGCTTGCAGGTTGCCTAAGACATTATGTCAGCTGCTGCTGGAATTGGCAGCATGTTCTTTGATGAGATGTAAGGAGAGGCTGCTTGGCTCCAAGGCAAGTTTTTACTGCCTGAAAGCGCCAAGGAAACTAACGTTTCATTCCAACGCCTCCCAAAAGAAGCATCTCGGGGGTTTTGTGCATCCCCTTTCCCTATCCAGCTCTTTGGAGACAGCAATCAGATTCCATACATGGCCAAGGCTGCCGGTCTGACTTCTCACAGCTGTTCAAGCAGGTCATGTTATTGTGAAAGGCAATGATGGGGATTTTCTGGGGAGACCAGCCACAAATAACTTTAAGAGAACTACTGCGTCAGCTTCTGGCCTACGGCTGCTTTAGTCAATCCTCAGGAGCCAACGCAGCACAGTCTCCAGGGCTGGGAGTTCTGAGCTCTGCTATTTGTCACAGTGTGCTGTACCAAATAACAGACCCAGTTCTATGTAGCTCAAAGGCACAGTTTAGACTCTATACTTCCCGGGGGAAAGAAACCCACACACATGCACAACATCCCCCACGAAACTCCCTCGCAGTCCTCCTGAAATTCAAGGTAGAGATAAGCAGCAAGTGCAGATATATTTGTCCCCAAGTCATCACAAACTCTCCTATGGGGCTTGGAGCAATCTGCTCTAGTGGAAATCTCCCTGCCCGTGGCAGGCGGTTGGAAGTGGATGAACTTTTAAGGTCCTTTCCAGCCCAAACCATTCCATGATTCTATGCAATGGGGAGCACCAGCCTACATTGATCAGCTTGAAGTCAACAAAACACTTGTCCAAAGGAACATAATCAAACTAAAGGCTGTCCTGATTCCTTGCAGAGCAGTCAGTGCACTCAATTAGCTGTACGCTGCTCCACACAAGGGATGAAGGTGACTTACATCTGTAGCGAAAGGCTGATAATGAGAATAGTTCTGAGCTTTCTGGCCTTCACCGTGTTACAAAACTATCTGTGTTCATTTTCCATGTTATTAGCAAAATCCTTTGCTCTCCCTTTGAGATTCTGCACAATGTGTTTGTAAGCAAAGGCACATTAAAATGCTGGGTTTGCTTCCCACACACAGCACACCTACCACTGCTCTGCAAGAGCATCTTAGCAATTAGCCTGCAATTTCCACTTCAGGAATGAAATCTGATGTAGCAGATCAGCCAGGCCTCATCTTCACCTGAGACTGTACCACTAACAAAGAAGGTAATTTAATGCCAGTATTTCTACGCTGCTTTTCCAGCCCAGGCAGCCCCATTTAGCCAGACACTGAGCTCCTGCAGAATTCATAAGGAGCTAAATGAGAAATGGATAATCACACAGGATGTTACTAGTCTGGACAGATGCTACGAATGGAAAGGGGATGCTGAGGAGACCACAGAGAAGGAATCTCCTAATTCACGTGTCCCAGACTAGCTGCACTCTATGGTACCTATGAGGACACTTAGCCAGGAAACACAACCTGTGTCTGCTGTGGCACTGATTCCTGGTTTACTGCTGTCAGCAAGGATGGATTCCACAGCAGGGACAAGAGCCTCCAGACTCTTTTCCGTCACCACAGTGAGCTTTATTTTGCCAAGTGCCCAACTGGAGATGCTGCAGGCAGCCTGCTAGGTTTCTCGAGGGCAAAAAAGCTACTCCAAGACACCTCGTGAGCCTGGCAGGGAGGAACACACACACTCAATGAGATGCTCAGACTAGCTTGTATCTTTAACACTAGGCCTAAACAAGCACAGCTGAAAGTTACTGATCTAAATGAGAGCAGGGAAATGAAAATCAAGGTGAGTATGGAACTAACATGAAGCTATCAGACACACTGAGAAGGTAGGAGTGTGATCGAAAGCACTGTGAGGGAGCAGCTTAGAACCAACCTTTTTTCATTGGGTGGTACAAATCCGTCTGAGGATCTAGCAGGAGGGAAAACAAAAACAAAAATAGCAGAGAAAGGAGATTAAGAGAGAAAGGAAAAGGCTTGTGCATGATTTCTGACTCAGAGCCTGGGAAAAGCTTTTAGTCCTCAGCCTTCTTTCAGCTCAGGACTCTGTCCAAGCATTTATAAAGTCAACACACACACACACACACACCAGCTGTCAACACCCAACAGTACAACAAAATACAGCTTTAAAAGCAAGAGAACTCCTGCAGCCCTTCAATAGGGCACAAAGACTTAATATAACATGAGAGCAATTTGCTTGAAGACTGAAAAGTCATTACAGAGTCAAGCCACGCAGTCAGAATGTGAAAGTCCCTGCAAAATGGGAAGGGATAAACCAATTCTGCCAAGAGAGGAACAGGAAAACCAAGAGAGAAGCTCAGCACAGATTACAAGTGGCACTGCCTCTTCCCAGGGGCACTGCTTTCCTCTTGGATCACCCAAAGGGATGGAGCTTTCTGTTCCACCAAGTTGAGCCTAAGGGAAAAGCGCCTCTGTTGTGTAAAGCCAGTTTCCAGTTCCACATACCTTCACTTTCAGGCAAGGCTGGGAAGGTTTTCACCTGGAACGGACGGAAAGGTTTGCCCTCCAGGGGAATTTCTTCACTCTCCTCAGAGCTCACTCTGACATCCACCTGGGATTCCGAAATGGAGGATGTGAACTGATCCATGTCTGCACGTTGCTCCTGAAGCAGCTCATCTGAAAGGAGTAAGAGGAAATATGACACAAACTGCATGAAGCCTGGCAGGGACAGAAAGGGGCAGATGGCATGAACGGAGCTGAGGCAGGGCTGCAGGGAATGCTGCTGAAGGCCGCCAGGTTATCTTATCTTGCATGCTCTGAAGTCTCATCTGGAATTCTCAAGTAAAGGTATCGCCTAGAAATACATACAAATTAGAGCCACAGGGTTTGATGTGGCAAGAGGTTTTGGCAAGATGGGATTAAATTATAAAGTGGGAAAGCCTCTGCCTGTTTTTATGGATCTTTTTCATCTGCCTCTGAGAGACAACTCTGCTATTTGGAATGCTGTTGGCTTTTTTTGATACTGACAGTGGGAGTTCTTAGGTACGAGCTGCTCTGGATGTGTTGCAAAACACTGCCAGTCAGCTGTGGACCTGCTCCAGCGAGTCCAGAGGAGACCCATGATGATGCTCCAAGGCTGGAGCAGCTCTGCTCTGGAGCCAGGCTGAGAGCTGGGCTGGGTCAGCCTGGAGAAGAGAAGGCTCCTGAAGGGGAGACCTTAGAGCAGCTCCAGTGCC
>WYDI02036434.1:0-31427 GCA_009867235.2 Psittacus erithacus | reverse complement strand
GTCACCAAGCACCTTGTTGTTTTTCATGTGCCTTAGCATGCCTTCCAGGAGAATCTGCTCCAAGATTTTGCCAGGCAGAGAGGTGAGACTGACTGGTCTGTAGTTCCCTGGGTCAAATCTTCCACTCAGTCTTCATGTGTGCCTTTGATTTTGTATGTCCTTCACACTTTTTTAGGATATTTAACTCTTCACATCTTACTAGCTTATTGCTGGGTCAAGCAACGCTGTAAGGATTGAATAGATGAAAGTGCAGTATTTAAAAGTCTGCCTCCGTCAGATAATTACTTTGCTTCAGTATATTCCCAATGATAATAGTTTTCCATTAGTAATTTCGCAAGTCGATTTCTGTTCGTAAGAACACTTGTTAAAATATATGCAGTAGCAAAACCTTATAAAAAATGAGAAATTATTAATAATTTTAAAATTTCAAGCACATTGTGATTCCTACCATTGTAGATAATTGGAAACAAATTTCAAATTCCTATGGCTTCAAATGATGTTTTTTCAAATTGATGGTCTGATGTTATTTGTCAGTATTTGTATTGTACCAGTTACATCTTCTATTCAGTGTAGAGCAGGAAATGCTTTAGATGGTATCTCTTAATTTAACAGTGAAAAAGGGTTTTATGATTGACTGAAATAGAAGATTTTTTAACAAACATGCATTTCTGTGTGTAAATATATGTGTACACACATGTACATGTTACATGAGGAGGCCAAGTGGTGCACCGTTGAAATAGTTAGGCACACTATGTGTTTTAGCATCACATATCATAACTGCAGTGTATATATAGGCATTTTACACACTATGAGTAATTCCATGGGCCATTGCCAGTTGAGCGGTATCAGACACTTCAGGTACCTACGTAAACATCAAATGGAGAAATAGCTGACCTAGAATGAGGGTAAGTGATTTTGGAGAGAGTCATCTGTTGCAAATTCTCCGTTTGTATTCCAAAAGAGCATTTTTAATTGGATAGTGGTCATTTAAACTATAACGTATCTATGTTGTATTCATGGCATCTGTCCTTTAAAAATCCCTGGCTATTTGATTCGAGAAGCTGGAACAGGTCAGCTTTGGCAGGAGTGAAGAACAGAACAAACAAAGGTGTTTTCATTCAGCTCTTTCTTGGCCTTTCTTAAATACAGCATCTCTTGCGCTTGTGTCTGTTTAAACAACAAACAGATTTGGAGAATGTGCTGGGTTTGGCTGGGATAATTTTCTTCATCGGAACTGTTTCAATGAACAGACTGACTTTAATGTCAGTTCCTCAATGACCTGCCTCTGTTTTATTTTTCATGGCAACCCTGTGAAACATCAGTAATTAGAAAAAGAGCATTGCATAAAAATCTTGTAAAGATGTTTTCAACACTCCAGCTCAGCATTGTTAACAATCATTATGTATTGCATATTAGAGAGAAACTGTAAACATAAGCAAAGTAATAGTTTACAGCTCATACACAGTGTAAGTTAGAATAAACTGTCTTTTAAAATTGGCGTACTATAACTCATTAATTTTTAAGGAGTAACTGTATATTCTTTGTCATAGTTCCCCTTTTTCCATAGTGCTGGGTACCTTACAAAAATGGCATCAGCGCTAATATTTTCTATATACAAAATCCACTATTGATATCATACCTATTAGTCAAAAGTCAGTAATTACTGTGTCTGTAAATGTAATGAGCAGAAGCTTGGGGTGAGAGCAGAGGATGACCAACTGCTGCTTTTTATACTAACACAAGGGTAAGTGAAAGAGAATGCTGGTTGTGTCAGCTTCGTAAGAACTCCCGTAACTTAATTTGAAGTCACTTGAGCCTGATGATGACTTTTTGGCCACTATGAGAGAAAGAAGATGCACCTTTTAAAGAAGGGATTCGGACTAAACCTGTCAAGTTTTTCCAAAGCTGATCACCCCAAATTCGAATGAGAGTCACTTTTCAAAGCAGAACTGAATCCCATCAACAGTCCCAGTCCTACATGCTACACAGTTCAATTGTCTGATGTGTCAACAAAAAGTACTGCATGTTGGAATACAGTAAGAATGGCTTGAGGCCACATATGACTAGCCAGGCACATGTTTGATTTATCACATCTATCATGTAGAGGCTACTCTAAATACTGAACTGTGTTTAAGCTAATAGAAAGTATCTCTCCATTTCTTCAGAGATTGAGACATAATTGTGCTTTGCTTCTTTCCATCTGAAAGGTTCTTCTCTGGCCAATGGAAGCTTGAATCTACACAGCACTGTGAAAAGGAAACTAGATGGGGATAAAGATTATGTCTTCGATAAGAGACTAAGATACAGTGTGCGTCAAAACGAAAGTAACTGCCGGTTCAGGGACATTGTAGTCCGGAAAGAAGATGGCTTCACACATATTTTGCTGTCAAGTCAAACTTCAGATAACAATGCATTGACCCCAGAGGTAAGCTTGTAGCCATCAAAGCCAAAAAAAAGCCATCTTAAAGTGTGGGTTATCTTGCAAACACTGCACTTGAACTGGGTTTTATGTATTTTTTCCCTAACTGATTATCTTAGAAAAGAAATACAGAGTTCAGGTACATCTAACCTTTTCCATGCTTGGGATTCCTATCCAAAAGAATGCAGAGGAAATCAATTTTGAATTTGCCTATCTGAAACCGAAGTCAGAAGTAGAGAAAGAAAGGGCAGAATCAGTACTTCCAGCATGGAGTTGTGTGACAGAGTTTTTCTCATGTTGAAGTTACTGATACTTACTGTCCTAGAGAGAAATCTAGTTTCTTTCATTTTATTATTTAAATAGTGCTCCAGTTTTTGCAAACAGAGAATTTCAGGTGGTATGCTGAGACAGTAATTCTAAGTGTATATCTTCATGCCCAATTGCGTTTTATTCTGAATTGCTTTATGAGCCCTTGCTTGTGAAATCTTAACCGATTAGGGGCTCTATTCTTAGCTAAATTCATATAGTTGTACAACACATAAATGATACTAATGAATCCCCTTGTTCCAAACATTACACACTTACTGTCAGACTTGGGCTTGTAGCTTGTACTTACTGCTCCAGAAAATACATGGGTTACTCGAAGGGCTGAGAAGCTTTTCCTTCTGTTCCCTGTGATCCCAGCATAGCAGGCAGCGATGTCCAGGTGTACCATTCCCATGTCAGAACTAAAAAAGTGTCAAATAAATGTTTATTCTCTCCTGGAGAAGAGAGAACATGCTTGAGCCCCCGTTCCACATGGGCAGTAATGGACTGATTGAACGGTGTTACTATAGATCAGAGAAGAAAGAACAGGAGCTGCCTCCCAGCACCAGTTTTGCCTCTCTGAGGAACTCTACCTGCAGAGGGCAGGCTGCAGTGTGGCAGATCTCTGCCTTTTCTGCCCCTCCGACATGCAAGTGCAGCTCTGTCTTACACAGTGACTTCAAGACAATAGGATATGAAATACCAGTTTGAGCATCGTCTGAGGAAAAAGAGACTGTAGCTTTGACAAATTATTTTACTCAATAAGAAACTGAGTAACTGTGAAATAAATTACTTATAATGAGCTTCAGATAAAACCACGTGCAGGTATGATGAGCCCTAAATTTGACTCCCCTTCCCAAATGCACACGTAAACAGGTACATCAATGCAAAGACTGAAACTAGTTTTTAAACTCTTAGTTTTTAAACTGTATCATATTTAAAATAACTATCTTGGTAATTAACACAGAACACCATACTTTTAATACTAATTCCTAGCCAACACTAGCTTTTAACACAGATGCTTTAGATTGCATAAAATTCATCATTCCATCTCCATGTATTAATTACCACTAACTGACACCACAGGTAATTTAAATGAGTTGCTTAAGGGCCTGAAAAAGTATGAAGTCAAGAACGTGCTATGTTCAGGCTGAACAGCCTTACCTTTATGGTGCTGGCTGTGCTGTTCCATATCAGCAGTGTTCAAATGCTCAAACCAGTGAATTAATTCAGGCTCTTCAGGTCTGCCAGACCAATCCGCTTCATTCCTTGGAAATACCCCATATGCTGGGAAGCCACCTCTGTGGAAGAATAAATGATAAGCATGTAATAGAACTTCTTTTGCGTCACTAGAAATAAGTGTAAACTTATTTCTAAGTGTAAATAAGTGTAATAAGTGTAAACTTATTTCTAGAGCCTTTATTGAAGCTTACTTGAAAACTAGGGAATGCCTTTTCTAAAACTACATTACTGACTAGGCTCTGCATGGCCAGGAATTAGTCAAGGTAATGTGTTCCACACATTGAGAACGTCTGTTTAAAACTCATCCAGGCTGAGAGCAATTGAAAGCTCTTGCCCTCGGAAGGCTGCTTCCTGGCACACATGAAATGACTTATTTGGCCTGGATCCAGGCTGCTGCCCATGATCATTCACACCACAAAATCCTGCACCTCCAATAGTGGCAATTCCACATCCTTTCTGGCAACTACAGCAGAAATCCAAGGAACTGAAAGGAGGAATATGTTGAATTCCTTGTCCCTGCAGTTTGACACCCATTGCCATAGGTGAGGCAAACTGCCAGAGTATTTTAGGGATGTTTGCAGCGTTTCAGTTTTGAAGCCTCTTAACCACCAGTGAACAGAAAGTACAAAAACAAAACTCCCACAAAGTGAAGAATGGGAGTTTCATTTTGTCAAAAGAAACATTAACTTCAAGCTTAATTAGACATCCAGTAGATTATATTTGCCAAGTAGTAGATGATTAATTTACTCAGGGTAGCTCTAATTGCTGTGGTTAAAACAGTTATGTGGTTATTCTCGGCCATGTATCTATGTTGGGAAATAAAAAGAAAAGGTGTGCACTGACCACAATCATTATAAAATTAAGCTTATACAAAATCACTCCCACCCCTAAACAGCACTGCTTGCTTTTGTGCTTTATCTTAATTTTCAGATGAAATGTAATAGTTTTTTTCAGTCATTGGCCTCTGCTATTTATGCCAGTTTAATTAAAAAACTATTTATTTATACCAAAAAAGAAAAACAAAATCTTAGAGAAGTCTCTCTGAATCTCCATCCTGGTTTTGGTAACCACATCACACCTGTGGGCATGTGCAGGTGATTTTAGCATGAAATGTGCCCATGGTTCTTCTAGCCCTTGTTGCACTGATTGAAGTTGGCTCCGTGCCACTCTGGTAATTTTTCTACAGAAATGTTCAGGCCACTATAGAAATTCATTCTTATGTTTTACAAGACCTTATAATACTTCCAAGCCAGTGTCATGAAACAGCACAGCTTTGTTTTATTTCAGTGGCTGAGGCTTGCTACCTTTAAAATTAATTTTCAAAACAGATACGGAAAGTATTCCATCATTATAAATTCCATTAAGACATTTTCTCTCATGGGTCTTTTTCTGGTTCTGAAGTTCTTTCTCCAGTGATGATGTTGCTGTTTTAACTCAGCACATTTCAAGGATCCAAATTCTGTTTCAAAATTAAGATTAAATGGATCTGTCCACGCTTTTTACTTCACACTGTTGCACTAGGTATTAATATTCCTAGCTTATTAATATATTCATAATCTATGAATTAGAAGCAAAACATACCCCAGACAGCTAATGATTCCACTGAAGACTGATATTACAACCTCAAATACACTTGATACTCAAATACATAAGAGTCAGGTTTGAGATTCCTAGGCATGACAGTTACAGGGTTCGCAGTTCTACCAGGTGCATTTTGGAGCACTGGTTTGCCTTCACTTCTCCTTACTTACAACTTTTAATAAAATAATAAAAAAAAGAGGCAGGTACAACTTTACTGTTCTCTGTATTTTTGCTCTCATACATAGACAACTTGTGAGGTTTGGCCAGTACTTCTGCCTGAAGCCAACCTTACAGGTTCCTACATCCTTCATTAATCCAACAAAGAGGACTCACAGTCTGTTTGCACAGGGTCAGCAAGTAACAAAAGGTGTATTTATGCAGAAAGGTACAAGTGAGGAAGAGGTTCTAAGAACAACTGAATGACTGAAATTCTGGTTTGCTGTAGCATTTACAGAATATTTACCTTTACAAATATCAACAGGGAGTCCTTAGAAATTCAGAGAAATTAAATGTTTAAAGCAGTATTCCTGTTTATATGAACAGCAGACTTGTGTTCAAGAGACTTTGTGTAATCATGGTGATAAATTCCCAGCTCTGGGATTTCCCCAGAATGCGAGCAAGATTGAAAGCAAAGAGCAACAAATGCCTTTTAAATTCCCAGCATCCAATAAAAGGCATTAAAGTAAGCTCTTAGAAGTTTAATGAAGTTTTCAAACATTTTATGTTTATTTTGCAACATAAGGTGTCCTGTTAAGGAAGTAACCCGATTTACTCCTTGACAGGATTCAAAAAGTAAGCAACTTCTGAGAAAGTGATAATTTTGTTATATATTTGGGTTTCAATAAAACAGTAGGTGAAGCATTAGGCCTGGTCTAAATTTATAATTCAGTTGATTATCACAAGCTAAGTAACTGGCCCACACTGATTTGTAAATACTTCCTGAGAAATTTTAGTCAAATGTTTTCAAATAGAAATACTGTTCCCACAACTGAAAATTAACTAAAAGACCATAAAGAGCTAATTAAAAAAAGCAAAGCATGGAATACGAGAATACTGCTTATAGAGCCTTGCACATTTTAGATATGGTCCAATAGGAAAAGTAAAATTTTATTGGACAAATGCCATAGTTCCACCGAAATGAGGGAAGGTTTGAAGACTATGGAAGAGAGAAAAGGAAAATGTAATCTGACATTTAGTATCTCTGTATTTGCAAACTGAATTCACTACAGCATTAAATGGAAAGCTGTGTTTAAAACCAGACTGCAGTTCTGACCTAAAATAACATTTACTTTTCAGTACTGCAGTTTAACACACAGTTCTACAACCCTATAGACAAACCTTTTTTGTGTTTATTTTATTGTTAGTACCTTTCCTATGATCATATAAACATCTGTGGTGAAATACCCATACCCAGGTAGCAGATGAGGAAAGTCATGGTGCCAAGGCAATGGGAAGCAACAATGAGGTTGGCTAGAACCAGGCTGAATGACAAGGTGGATTTTGGTCTGCACCAGCAAAGGACTGGGCATGGAACAAGGGAATGAGGATTGACTTTGCTGGCACTGGTGTATTCCAATGAGTTTCTGAGCACCTTTTGATTATAAAGTTAGTGACAAACTCACAGATTTAAAAGAAATAATTTTTAGAGCCTGAAAACACTGAAATGTTGCGGTTTCCTGGTTTTTGATACTATTTTCTTTTGCTATAAACCAGTAGAGCAGTGGAACGTAATTTCCACTGCTGCTCAAACATACTGTCCAAAATGCTGTTGAAGCATTCCCATTTTCCACCATATCTGAGAAATCAATTCCTAATAATGGGCTTTTAATATCGCCCTCTCCAAAACATTGAACAGTGATAGCAGAATATTGGGGTTTCCTACAGGTAGTACCAGATTCACTCGAAAGTTTGGTATACTTTCAGATAGCTTTAACCATCCAGATCGGTGAGGGGCAAGATAAAAAAGAGACAGGTTTGGAATGGTAATGATGTGTTTGAAGGTTAGCAGTGATAACATCAAAGAGATGGTACAGATACAAATATCACTGGAGAAAGGAGAATGGTAAGGAAACTTACTGAATAATAAAACAACACTCTCATTGTATATAAAAATGTCTCACTGGTATTCCCTGATATTACTTATACACCATCCCTAAGAAAGAGTAGATTTTGAGAACATTAAAATAAACGAAGGGGACAATCTTGCATTCACATGGAACTAGGAATATCAAAATACATGTCTTTTTGTATTCTGACATCTGCCACCTTTTCAAGTTTGTTTTTAACTTTGAACAGAGGTTTTAGGTTCCTCTGTTTCCTCTTTACAAAATGTGCATTTTGCTGTGTTTTTTACCAGCTTAGGGCTGGTACAGCCTCTGAAGCTCTGGGAATACACAGTACTTGTGAAATCACTGATGACATTTTCATACCTGCACGAGAATTTCAAATACACTTTCAAATTCTGCTGCTTTTAATTACTTCAGTTCCACCCACTGTCACATACTCAGTATTACAGGCATTCTGAAGTGCACTTACGAAAGTGAAGCATCAAGAAGTTCACTACCTGCTTTCTCCCGTCCTGGTTCCAGCAGCCAGTAGCAATCATTGCTATGCAAACACATATGGAAAGCAGGCAGGTAGTATTACACTGTGGGGTTTGTACGTACTGGTTCAAGCTTGGTCTCACAAACCACAGGATTTTTTAATAAAAAACCTGTCAGTTTTTGTGCAAACAAAACTTACATGTTTAGGGACATTTCTTAAATAAGGCATTTCAGAGATCTAAAGAATTTTTGGAAACTAAAGTAGAGAACAAAAATAATAACAAGCCTAAAATCTTGCATTTGTCTCACATGGAAACCATATCTAATTCCCCAACCACATTTTGCTGTCTTTTGCCTAAATTAACAGCAAATCTTGCAGTACAAAAGAGAAAAAATTGACTCAACAGGACCCTGTCTGTAGGAAATACTTTAACATGTGTATGTTTAAGCATAGGACGTCACACTTGATGAAGTCATGGCCCTTGAAGTAAAGAACAAATCACTAAAGGGAAGGGGGGAAGCTGAAATCAGTAACAGCTGAAGAACCATGCTGAATGGTAACCGAACAAAAAGTTTGTAAAATAGTATTTCCTTCTAAAAATCGTTAGGGAAACAATCCTCTGCTCACTGTGAGAAAGTGAAAGGCCATTTTCTTATAGTATGAGCAGTTAAGTTCTGTACAGATTTTGATTTGGTTTGATTTAAGGTGCAACTATTAGCTTTATCCAGTTGTAAATCAGAGTAGAAATGTCTCTTTCAAGTGGCTTTTTTTGCTCTTTTATAGACTATAACAATATCATTGAACACAGAAAAATGAATAATATATTTGTCTTGTTGATGTGTGTGATGTCTTCTTGTCCTGCTTTACTCTAGTTAAAGTCATATAAACCAAAATAGTTGAAGAACTGAAAACTGATGTTTATAGATTTTACTCACAGCTTGTTGAGGATTATAGGTTATTGTTGTGATACCCATTTTACTGAAGATACAGCAATGAAATATATATATCCACTGAATATACCCCATGTAAATAAAAAAGTGATATTTGAAATTATCAGATTGCAACCACATAGCATAAGCTAGCTAGAATTTTCCATAGCAAAAAGTAAAGAACAGCCAAAGTCCTAAAAACTCTTTGAATTAGTAATCATCAACAAAGCACTTCCAAATGTACAATATTTTGTAAACTCTCAGTGTTCTCATTCTAAGTATGTTAAAATTAGATAAATATATACATATAATTGGTGTAAGTATTAATAGTGCCCAAAATTTAAGTCTCTCAAGATCAATAAGGTTTGTAAAACTAGGGAAATGGTATTGCAACGGCATGCATGTCGAATTGTTTACTTTTCTTTATCCACAGATCATGAAGGAAGTTCGGAGAGCATTGTGCAATGCATCAGCTGATGACAGTAAACTGTTACTTCTCAGCGCAGTGGGAAGTGTATTCTGTAGTGGCCTAGATTACTCATATTTAATTGGCAGGTTATCCAATGACAGAAGAAAGGAAAGCACTAGGATTGCAGAAGCTATAAGGTGACCCAAGCTTACCTATGATCTCTAAATTATGAAATGCAGTGTGTGATTATAAAGGTATTTATCAGGTCCAAAAACTGTTGTATATTTAATTGTTGATTGCATTCTAATTATAGTCCTACAAATCTGTTCAGTAAGAACCTTGGACCTTCTCAATATTAGAAAACAATGCACATTCATTCCAGTGCTGATATCCACAGGGATTTCTTTTTTTTAACAATTCTCTGTATTTAATATTTGAAATCATTCCTCCAAATTCAAATACAACTTTGTTGTTTATCCAGATCAGTTATTGCTTTATGTTCTAAAGTGGTTCTTGAAAGGCAGATACTTTTCTTCTTTTGATGTTCATCATTGTAATGAATTTCAGTACAAACAAGAACCCATGGCTTACTCATATTCTGTTGAAATAGCGGTCTGCCACTGTATTTCAGAACCTTATTAGAAGGATCTCCGTTCTTTTTCTTGAACTCAAATAACTTAATATATATGTAAATGTAGTTTTATTTTCATAACTAAAATGTAACTTTTCTTACACATAAATCACATTACCTTAATAGAAATCCAAGGCTTATGACATGCAGTCTGCAAATCAATCTGCGCAATAAATTACCAAAAATTTCCATTATCCATAAAGTATTTTTTATACATATTTGGCAGATCTTCCAGTATAAATCAACATCAGTCCACTAAAGCCAATGGTATGTCACCAGTCTGTATCAGGAGAGGGCTTGGTCCGTATTTTTGTCCCCTCACTTTCTACGAATAAATACTGTTCTTCTGAGAGCTTTAAAACTTTATGCAACAATTCTGTGAAGCAATATTAAAGAATTTGTTTTACAACAGATCTGTCTTTTGGCATATGTTAGTATATCGTAAGATCACATTTAGTTATTACATGACACGTATTAACCACCAATTATCTTGGTTAAAACTGCTGCAGATCAGTTTGGATTCCGTTTACTACTTTTAAAATTCTCAAGGTAGTAATTATTTTGAAATAATTTAAATTAACTTCTTAAATATAACAAATTTTGACATGCTTTTAAGAGCCTATCTATGCTTGAATATCATATAGAGATAGTTAAAAAAAGAAAAACGTCTTGGAGTACATATCCTAATTTATGTTTTACTTCAATGTGAGGGATTTTAAATAATGTAGAAGTAAAATAAGTGAGGAAAGAAAATCACTGGTTTTGTTTGAAAATGCAGACATGCTTGCACTGCATTAGAAAGATACAAATTTAGTAATATTCATGTAAATGTAATGTAGATAGGTATTGTTATATATGTATACATTTATCCACACACATTTAATATACAGTTATCAATTCCACATATAAATGAGTAAAAAATAGACTATAATACTCAGTTTTTCTATCCTTGGACTCACAGAACACTCTTGAAATACTAGTACAGCATGCTGCTCCTTGTCAAGAACATCGGCTTCTGGCCCTCTAGGAAGTAGATTTTTGTTGTACCTCTGGAAACAATACACTACATTTTCCATTTAGCACTCTCTGTGCTTTGTGTGAACAAAGGACTCAACTAATGAAAATATACTGTAATAAGAGTAGAAAAAAATGTACACTTCGCTTTTCAGTGGTTAGGATGACCTCAAACACATTAATGGGTCTCTGCCTCCACTACTGTACATCAAGTTAGACTTGTAACAAAATGAAGTTAAAGTCTTGATTACTGTATGTTTCCACTTTCTGAAGCATGGGTCTCATATAGTGATCATAAGTCAAAAATGAAGTTTAAATGCCCATCATCTGTATTCATCTTACGTGAAAGATTTATTCATTTGGCTCCTGTCCTCATCCACTGCCTTTGGGGCTTGTGTGTGGCCCTGTGGCTCTTCTGCAGGTACTGAACATAGATCCATCAGCCCAAGCTGCCACCATCTGGATATGTGTCTGGCATTACACTACAGAAGCAGGAAAGAGGCAGACAGACAGACTGCACTGCAGGTGCATGTATGTAGCCTACAGAGGCCAGTAGGAGAAAGCCCTATTGGAAGGCATTCCCAGCATCAGACTCACATCGTCAGTCAGGCATCCTTATGTGACCCAATACATAAAATTCTGGGTGTGCTCGGAAGAAAATAGAGAAGGATGACTTTACTCACTCAACTTCTTTATAGCCTTTGACATACGTACAAGCCCTGGCCTGCAGCATCCCAAAGTGTGTATTTGATGGTCAACTTCCCAGGCATCCTCTAGCAAAACGAAAAGCTTCTGCATGTGACACTTTTTCCTGTCTTTGAGCTTCTGGCTCTACTGTGGAATAACAGTTACAATTTTAAGGCCTCCTGAAAGACTACATTGAATCAAAACAAGATTCTTCTAGCCCAGAAACTGAAGGTGTGAACTTAACGGTTCAGAGATGTAGAAACGTGCCAGGTTCTGGGTATAAAGACAATTCACTGAAATAGGTAACGTACCAAACAGGGAACACAGCTGAGTGGAGTTCTGGACACTGCAGTTTCTACAGACTAAATACAGGCATTTGTTCCCCTTAGAAGTTGCCAACATCATAGCCTTCGACTCCATCCTACAGGTGGCATATTCCACAGCCATCCATGGTACCATCCTCTCTGCTCCCATCCTTTCCTCATGACAGAAGCTCATTGTGTCTTCTCAGTGTTCTGTTCTACTCTCTCCCCATCTCCAGATGCTCCCTTCCTTGCTCGCTCATAAGAAGATTTCGCATTTCCTTCAGCATTTCCCCTTCACTAATGTGTTCTGCTTTGTTCTCCCTCTCCATCATCTTAACTGCTTCCCCTGCACATTCCTAATTGTTTTTCCATATTCACTCCCAGTCCCATTTATCAACACATCCTTCCTGCTTTTCTCCACTGTACTGTTTTCCACTCCCTCCACATGGTCCTCAGATCTGCTGCCAGCATTTATCCATAGTTTGTTCTTTTTACCTATCATTCATCATATCCCCATTCCCATCTGTAGTTCTACTTGGAAGGCTCACTTACTAAGGCTGTCAAAATTCTGGAATTAAGGTGCAGTGAACCACAGTCATTACTCAGCCATAAACAACTGAAGAAATAACGAGATAAGGGAACAGCATTGCTTCTGCAAACAAAAATGAACCACAACTCTTCGTAACCCTGCTTCTAGAAAGATATGTCTTCAGCAGCCAGATAAGTTCCTTATTGCACTCTCTTTAGCTTGCCACTCATCTTCTGTTTTACTGCTCACAGCGTGAAGAGAGCTGCATCAAGCCCACGAGTATCTATTTTCCCATGGTCAAAGATCAACACATTACTAGGTAGCCAGAAAACCAGAACTCATTCATTGAATGTGTAATGCTGGCTCACCTCAGGGTCTTTGTTTTCATTTAAAATATAGGCAATGCCCTTGTCCCGTAAAACATTTCTCTTTGGTATCTTTTCCATTTTTTGCCATATGGGCACTCTAACCTTCCCAGAAACAGAAGACTCTGTCTTTTTGACCTCAGTGGCAGAACCACAACCCATCAAATGGCACATTTGACAAGATGTTCTTTCCTCAGGTCTGTCAGCGAAGATGCGCTCTTTGTGTGAACCAGTGCAGGAACACTCTTCTCTTTTGTTTCAAATTTGATTTATACATGTCTCTTTTCCAAAGTAATTGAGCATCGCGTTTCTTTCCATGTGCCTGCTGTGCACTGAGCTGCTGGAGCCCATAATTTGCTCACAATTACACTCATGCTTTTTCCTAATTGGGGTATGGGGTGTTCCGTTCATCACATACTTTTTCACCGTTGCTGGTAGGTAGCTTATTTTAAATATCTCCTCACTGCACAGAATTTAACATGTTCTAGTTCGTTCATCCAGATGAATCTGTTCACATTTAGTTCCCTGTTATTTCCCATCGCTTCACATTTACTGTTGTGCCGGCAGGGGCATCTACTTCGTTATGTCTTTGTTGAAGACATCTGCAGTGAAGACTGAACAAATCACTTGGCTAATTCTCTCCTGTTCATGCATTTCTTTCTCTCTGACTCCCCTTTTTGGGTCTTGTTCTTTCTGCTGGTGTGCCAGCAATGTTTACTATCTTCCAGTCCATGTGTGTGACTTGTAGCATCTGATCTAGGGTCTTAAGAGAACTTAGAAAAAAATGGATATTCATCAATACACCTATGAGGTTTCTCTCTTTCATGCTATAATATGTTCATCAGGTTAGCCAAACCAGATCATCAGAAGCCATACTAGCCATTGTGGAGCCAACTGAGAAGCACTGTGTGTACAAACTCATGAATTACTGTTCCAGAAGTAAAACTAAACCTGACCAAACCATTCTGCAGAAAATCAGTTTGTTCCAGTTAATCGGTTCACGTACAACATACACAAAACTATTTAATACGCCAGGTACTCAAAAGATTAAATAACTAAACATAAGCAAACTTTTCCGTGTGCAAACTAGAAAGTGTCTTGCAATTCTGACCTCATAAAACTGGGCCATGGCATTTATTGTGTTCACCTGTGGTTCTAATTTGCTTTCAGATTAAGTACTTTAAGCTTGGGTATTTATCTGAGACTTACTTTTGTATTCAAGGTCTTTCTTCTATTTTTTGTTTTAGGGATTTTGTAAAAGCTTTTATTCAGTTTAAGAAGCCCATTGTGGTTGCTATCAACGGCCCTGCTCTTGGGTTAGGAGCTTCTATTTTACCACTATGTGATATCGTTTGGGCAAGTGAGAAGGCGTGGTTTCAGACACCATATGCAACAATCCGACTCACTCCAGCTGGCTGCTCATCATACACATTCCCACAAATTCTGGGGGTTGCACTGGTAAGGTTTTCAACCTCAGTTTGCTGAGGAACCCTTCTGAAATCTGTGCTCCTCTTTCTCTCTTTAAAAAGTAAAACAGAAAACAGCTGTTTCTCTTAATTGGCATGAGTGGAAATGAAATCTCTGGAAAGTTCATCTAATCCCTACCCATTTCTTACCACAAAATTACCTCAGAATTCAGTGTGTTACACATTCTGTACACAAGAAGGATTGAACACGGATTGAAAAAGCAAAGATTGTCAAGGTCATGGTAAAAACAGGAAGTAGTGCATTAGCAGAGTAGTGTTGCAGAGTCCTTGTCTGTACCGTGGCAGGATTGTGCAGTGACTGCCCTTTGCTCTCTAAAGACAATCCACAGTAATTCCAGTAAGGTTGCTTAGTTCTTACCAGTATAACAAAGCAGACTTTGCTGCACAGAGTATTACATACTAAGATCCATGACTCTTGGCACAGTAGCACTGATAGTTACTCTTGTAAAATCAGCAATACAGATTCATCTTGCATGCCAGCACATTTCTCTTAAATGAAACCCATGCTGTGCTCTGGCCACCTGCACAATCCTTAAATAGCTACCGAAACTCCTTTTAAAGTGTTTTGCAGTATGGAAAGATGCAGGAAACCATTTGTAAATTTAATCCTGAAAATAGCAGACAAGTATGGAAGAACCTTTGAGAGACTGATAACACACAGTCACATGTAATCTTTTGGTTTCACAGGCCAATGAAATGTTGTTCTGTGGGAGAAAGCTGACAGCACAGGAAGCCTGCAGCAGAGGACTAGTGTCACAAGTATTTTGGCCAACAACATTTAGCCAAGAAGTGATGCTGCGAGTGAAAGAAATGGCATCCTGCAGTGCAGTGGTAAGAAATCATACTCCTTTGCAATTAAACTACATTTCACAGAGCTAATGTGTGCTCCAAAGGCTCATCACATGGTGGGTCCTCAGTTTCTACAACCATACCTGTGAAAGAAGGCAGATAATAACAGACAATCTGGATAGGGATCTGGGAGTTCATGAAGTTTCTCATTTTTCATGGTCAGGGAGGGGTATTTACTTTCCCTGTCTTCAATATGGGTGGAACCTCCTTCCCCTAGATTTTGAAGGGGGATTGTAGCATAGGTTTCTTTCATGAAGGTTGAAGAGACTGAAGTGATAACAACTGGATTGGGAGATCTCCACAGGGCCAGTAAGGAAGGACAGTAAGAAAATAGATTTGTCTTTCGCAGTGTCCTAGCCTACTACATTTCAACTGGATCTGCCTTTTTTCCTGCACCTGCATAGTTTCTCGTTCTGCAGAATGCGCAGAAGAAGGCACCAGAAGGGTAGGATAGTGCCAGCTAAGCTCTGCTGTGCAGGAGAGGTGAGATCCAGACATAGAGGGATTTGAACACAGTCTGGTCACAGTGTATTGTAACTTTCCTTTTGTGTACATTGAAGTTGAAAGAAAATCCTTTTCTATTTTCACTTCCTCAGGTTTTTCCCTTCAGGCAAATACACTCCTGTGCACATCCTTGTTTAAAAAAAACAATGCTGACAGTGAAGAAAGTGATACTGGCTGCAATAAAACTGCTCTAGCAGAAGTGCACACTGTCATTTCATGCTATACTTCTTATGCCTGAAATTCGTAGCATCCCTCCATTTAAGAGATCTGTTGTAAAAGAGAAAGTAGAGACACAGAAGATCTTTAATTAAATCAAGTGTAGATTAGATCTTCTGAAAAGACATTCAGAATGAAACTCTAGCAAATGTAGCATAAGCTTATTTGATCATGGTGATATAATGTATTATATGAGTTGGGAGAACCTCTGGGCTTCACTGTGAATTATTCCTTCCTTCACTGTTCCTGGCTGTCAAGGGAATTTTCTCTTGAGGACTAGTGCTAACTTGTGGACAAAGATGAGAATTAAAAGTGTCAGAGACAAGATTTGCCCTCCGAGATCCTAAATGCAAATCAGGCTGAAGTCACAAAAACAAAGAATATGATGAGCTCATCCGAGTTCACTGTGGATACTTGTTCACAAACAGACCAAAAAGAACACACAGGCCCCAGGATTTGCAATGAACACCATCTTCCTGAGTTAAAGAGAAATACTACTTTGGAATAGCAGTGTGTAACCTAGACTTGATAAGAACTGGGCTTAGCATGTAGATATTGACAAAGCTCAGTGGTGAGTGTGCATCTCCTTTAACATAAACACTGCGTTAGTTCACATTAAATCTTCTACCCTCAAAAGAACAGCAATGTATGAATTATTAATGGTTTTGACCACTCAGGTTCCTTGTGAGGTACATGCTCATGTTACATATTTAAAAAAGGATTTTAAAGGCTGCAATCTGTGTTTAAAAATGGGTCTAGGAAACAAAAAGTATTTGCAGTAAAGGCCATTTCCTGTTCGTCTATGCTCTGATAAGGAAATGATGCATGAGAGAAAATTGTTAAAGGTGATAGATACCCACACCAGGGTTTCCAACCTGTGTAACCTTAAAGACTACCTTCCAGAAAGCAGGTAGCCAGTATATCATGCCTCACATTTTTCATTTCAACAGGTAACATTTTTAGCTCTCTCTAGTGCTTCATGGCTTCAGCAAGCTAAAGCAATTCAGAATCCTTGATTCCTTTTAAAAATGTTGGCACTACCACATAAACTTCAGAAGTCTTTAATTCTTAAAGACACTGACTATCAGCAAGTGGAGTTATGGCTGCAAATCAGATCTAGTTTCTGTTCCCAAAGGAGTTATTTAAATTGTAAAACAGAGTCAGTAGTGTAAAAAAAATTCTGTTCATGCCATTTTCCGTAATAATTTTAGCAGATGCAGAATGAGATACTGAGTGATATTTTGGCTTTAGGTATTGGAAGAGTCCAAATGTCTTGTGCGGAGCTTCCTGAAATCTGGACTTGAAGATGTGAATGAGAAAGAGTGTCAGATGTTAAAACAGCTGTGGAGTTCTTCTAAAGGACTGGATTCATTATTCAGCTACCTGCAAGACAAAATATATGAAGCCTGATGTCTTGGCTTAACTTAGAAAATGCCTCAGTTGTGAACCAAGTCAAACGTTACCTGTGTTTGAAAAGCAGAGGCAATGCATCAATGAGGAATTTGTGACAGTGTATCCTAATACATATGGTTGTGTTGATTTCCTTGTGAGATACACAGCTGCTTGTAGATGGTCTGATTTTGTGTAAGCAAGACTTAGGCAGGCTTGTTCAGTGCATGTAATCTCAACAGAGGGCTGCATCTTTCACATTGCTCATCCAGGTAAAAGTATACATTCCATGTTCTGAGAAGCACCATTGAGGCCCAGGAAGGCACCATCTGTAATGATTTATTTTGTCTGTCCTTCTTAACTTATTCTTGCTGTTGCCACACATCTGGGCTGACACAGAGGGCTCAATCTAAAAACTGGGTCACCACAATATTTTGTAGACCCAAACACCATGCTTTAGAAATACTTTGATTTTTTTTCGTTTTTCCTAAGTTCTAACAGTGTAATGGAAAAATTTGATAATTTATATGTATAATATGTAAAGTTAGTTTTACAAAAACTACTAGGATTTTTTTTCTTTGTTGAATTTATTTAACTTATTTATTTTGTGTTCATGTTCAGCTGTTTTATTGGTCACAGATCTTATTTTTCATACTATCCCTTGACTGAATTAATGGCATCACATGGGAATGTAAACACAATTACAGCAGCAAATTGTGTAGAAAAATAACGAATATATAGGAAACACGCAGGATGCTGTGGGCAGTAAAAGAAACAGCCACGTGCATGCTCCTCTGTGCTTAAAATTGCACAAAAAAATGTATGGAATAGATTAATTTGCGAGGGTTGGGGGGGGGAAAAATGGATTGGGAAGCACCGAGTCCCCCTTAAGTCTCTTCACTTTCTGCCTTCTTGAGGAGCATTGAAGGGGTTGCCAAGGAGATGCTTAAATAAAGTTTACTGTATTCCTGTTAGCCGGGTATCAGTAACAGGGTGAGTAGTGCCGTTACGTGGCATCGTACTGTTTTTCAGGTTTAAACATCCCCTTTTGGTCTGAACTCTAAAAGCAACTCCTTATGAGCCTTAGTCTAGTTGCCTGATTCCTCAGGTGTGAGATAATTCCTGTTCTGGAGGCCTTTGGGTGTAGGCCAGCAGTTTATACAAGGTGCTAGGTATTGAACTAAGTGGAGGGAGCGGTTTTGTTTTGCTCTCCACATCTGGCCACCTCACCATCTGGTACAAGAACTTAAGGCTATCCATAAAAGCAGTCCACAATAAACGACAGAAACTTAAATCTGCTGGTTTAGAATGTGATCCTAGTACTTTTCAGTGACACTGACTGACTCCTGAACACTGGATCTCCAAGTTCTGTCTTGTTAGTGAAGCACTTAATACAGAACTAACACAAGCATGCTCTTTGACTCCCCCTGCCATTGCAGTGTGTCCAAACCAGCGCCTTTTGAAGCAGAAGCTTTGCACATTTGTTTGCTTTGTGATTTGTGCACTTGCTCTCCATCCTTCAGCTCAGTTACTTGCTAGTGGTTTAAACCCTTGCAAATGAAGCTGCAAGGTTTTCTCCCTCCTGGTATTTCCATGAAGAGTTTCAACAAAGTCTTTGTAAAGTTAAAGGTGATTACAGTACACAGTAACCTTCAACACATTAATATAACATTCTTTTTTCTCAATAATTAGAAGTGCTGTTTCTACAGCCTAACTGTACCACTGAATTTTAAGGAAATCAGTACTTTAAAGAGCAGAAATTCTCATGGAAATTCTTCACTAAAAAGACAAAATCTGGCTTCTAATTAGCCCGTTCAGTGGTTTTCACAAAACAAAATATCAGAACAAGCAACTTCTAAGCATCTGAAACTGAACTCTTCCAGTAACTATTGGAAGTGATGGGTGCACCACTTGCTTTAGACTAACACTTGCTTATTTCCATAACCTGCCAGCAAGGCCACATAGTGCAGGGATGTGGCTGAGTCAGGGCCATGGGACCCCCTGTTCTGCTGCTGTGCACACGAGTCACCTGGATGGCATTAAATGAGAGGGGCTGCTCAAGTGGGAACCGCTCACATGCGGAGCATGTGCTTGCACAGTCCAACATACGACTCCAAAAAAAGAAAAGAAAAAAGCAGTGGAAAGTACCATGATTCCTCAGTTTCCTTCATTTCTTTTATGCCTGTCCAGACAGCAACAACTCCTAGTCATGTGCTAGTAAGACATTAGGAAGTTCATTTCAGTACTGTGCTTGGGTTTTGCAGACAGATACAGAGAAATTGCTCAGCAATGTGAAGGTATGCTTTTCAGATGAGATTTTCAGAGAAGAATCGTAAGCTGTTAAGACCTTTAAACTGCATCATTTCATCTGAATTTTCAGATACCTGTATCTTAGCATTTTTTATGACAAAGAAATGGTTGAAATACATTTTTCTATAATTATTTTTCCATTAAAGCAAGCGCTAACCATAGTTAACATTTTTAATTATTCATGTCTATACAGTTACAGTCTAGTTTTCATGGGCTCTATATTCCCTTCCAAAAAGAGTAATAATAATGTCAAAAGCTTCTTTTCCAGTATTTAAAGATCAGAAATCAATTTTCTCTTGTGTTTCTGCCCTTACTAGGTATTCAGATATCTAGATGTACTGTACATAGTAGTCTGGGTACCTTTACTAATATTCACAGTATTTAAGATTATAAATGCAATTTGTTGTTAAGTATGTTATTTTATTCTTGTGTAAATTGTTTTGTACAATCTTTAAAAATCTACAGTTTTGCATTTGTAGATATTAAAGGTAAGCAATTCATTTTGTGTTGTCCTGCAT
Source organism: Psittacus erithacus (assembly GCA_009867235.2). Classification (NCBI taxonomy): domain Eukaryota; kingdom Metazoa; phylum Chordata; class Aves; order Psittaciformes; family Psittacidae; genus Psittacus; species Psittacus erithacus. Next base: position 11,193 of record WYDI02036434.1, on the reverse strand, counting down.
GTATATTTTTGCTGTAGATAAGTGTTGCTTAGTTTACTATTTCAGTACATTTCTGTTTAAATGAATAAGCTTACAAACTTTAATACAGTATATATTTTCAGAATATAAACTTTTATATTTCTGTGGTAGGTTAGGGTATGCGTTTTAGGCAATCTTTTTCACTACTATTAACTGTTCTTTTAATCTCTAATATAATGGTTTTGTGCCAATAGTTTTTCATTAGAAGAAAATGCTCTTTTAATGGTAGGGATAAACAGACAGTTTTGGTTGGGGTTTTTTTTTTTTTGTTTTGGTTTGGGTTTTTTTATTATCTTGCCAGCCTTTACAGTTTTAAAATGTAATTTTATTGCATTTGTGAATAAGCCTTACCATTAGGTACAAGAAATCTTCAAAGCTACATAAATTGCTTACGTAATTCTAAGGACTTCCTCAAATAATTGCTGTAAGAAAGTTAGCAAATTAGAGTACAGGGCCTTAAGTTTTTCCTGTGAAAAGGGTAATACGGGTTGGTTTTGAACAACATAGGTAGACTTGTCAGCATGGGCTTTGTTATATATAAACTGTGCATTTGTGCTCCCAATCACAGTAGTTTATCTCAGGCTTTGTGTGGCTGGGTCTATAAAAGTCAAATCTGGCTAAAGCCAGCGCTCTTTAGGAGACACTAAAGAAGTTTACATAAGAGACTTATAGACAATCTTATAGTACATTTGGGTACTCGGTATCCTAGATCTGTGTCTGCCCAATTAACCATATGTTTTAAGCCATATTAAATCTCTTTACTGCTACTTTAAATACTACACTGAAAGTCATTCACTAGCTTGCTTACTCACAGACAGGATTTCAATTTTTAGTGAATAAAAATATTATGCCTTCCATAAAAACAAAGGACCAAAGAATTACATTATTTTAACAAAGCATTAGTTCCTTCACCAGTGAACTGATTTGACATTTATACTGAAGATCAGTCTCCTTCTGCTACAAACACTGCATTCTCATCCATGTCAAGAGTAAGGGGGAAAGATGTATCCACTGACCTATAGGAAAAGGAGTGACGTTCAGCTAGAATGGCATGTCTATTGGTAAGGCTTATTACCAAACCTCTGAGATGAAGCAAAGAACCAAAAATTCACAAATTATGTCAATGTAACTTTATTTTCAGAACTTGCACAAAGAATTAATTGTAGAACTTTGCAAATTAGCCCCTTAAGTTATTTTGTCAAAATGCCGTGGAACAGACTAAAACTGTTTCTAACATTTGTAACAATGAGTACATATTATAATATTATAAGGGTACAGGCACCCCTGTGTCACAGTGTTGTAAATATTTTCTGAAACTGGTACAGTACTGAGGGACTTGTATCTTCTGATATATGACATATTGACTGTCTAGATCAAATTGTACACAATTTATTTGTTGATGGTCCTGTAACTAGTGTATGGACACATTTCTGGGTGCCTTAGAAGTTGTATTTTTCATGTGTGTTAATATGCAGTATTTATACATTGTGAGAAGCTGCTTTGAATAAAAACATTGAAACTTCATTTCAATATGGTGACCTTCAGTTTTACACAGTCAAAATGAATGTGATAAGTAGTAGCCACAGACCCTTGTATTATATATGATAAAGCTGTTCGTGGACTCTGGCCTTTCCGAAGGAAGCAGGCGTACAGCAGGCTTTTTGAAAGAGAAGTTAAACTTAAACCTTTGAAGGGCAAAAACCGGGGCACTAAAAGACACTGCGTAAGAACTGTCTGAAATCATGCATTATGATCCATCTGTTTATCATTTCATTATCAAACCCAGGGAAATCAACAAGAACTGTCTTACAAATACACTTCCAGGACACCTTGTCCACCATTATCACTTCCACTATTTAATACCTGAATATCACCCAAAGCATACCTCTCCAGAAACAACTATTGCACAAGGTATTTCGGCTCCCTATGGAGGAATTTGACATTAAAGTGGTATTTTCTAGGGAGGCCAAGATTCAGCCCAGAAACCTGTTGGTGCAGTGTGAAGCTGAGTCACCCTATGGTCCTGCATGGTTATAGACACCATGGGGTCTCATGTACGCAAGGTGATAGTTTGGCTGCAGCATCCATGAATGCTGTTTCAAATCATGTATCTCCCATGATAGAAGAGTAAACATAACGTTACTTCCACCAGTTGTAGAAAAGCAGGAGTATTTTTGGAGGGAGCCAGTGTTACCCAAACCACCTGTACAACAAGGTCTGAAAAACTGACCTATATCTGATTCAAAGGACAGCAACGATGTCCTAGCAATTATATTGGTTAGCTTTAACCTGACAGACACTGTTAATAAAAACTGTGGTCAGCTATTTAGAGCAGAGGATTGGGCAATTTAGTCTTGCTTCGCTATCAACAAATCTAATTATTTGTTGCAGTGATTCTTGCCAGGAATTAACTTACCATAGCTTGCACTGGACTGTTAAGCAATGTGCACATGATGAACAGGGTATAACACTGTTTTGTCCAGCAGTTTTATTGATAGGTTCTGGTCTTAACATAGATTGCCAGCGTGAGCATTTCATTTTAAATATTTCATCTTTAAAGGAAATCAAAAATTCTTTAAAATGAAAAAATCCACCCAAGTATTTTGTCAAGCCAAAGGTTCTGCAAGCAAGATAAATGTTAGTCCCTCTTGCTGTAAATTAATACATGAACAAACTACATGGAAGGGGAACCCATTAAGAATGCTGAAGAGGGACTGTTCATTCAGGACTGTAGTGATAGGAGAAGGGGTAACGGGTTCAGACTTAAACAGGGGAAGTTCAGGTTAGGCATAAGGAAGAAGTTCTTTACTGTAAGGGTGGTGAGGCACTGGAATGGGTTGCCCAAGGAAGTTGCGAATGCTCCATCCCTGGCAGTGTTCAAGGCCAGGTTGGACAGAGCCTTGGGTACCATGGTTTAGTGTGAGGTGTCCCTGCCCATGGCAGGGGGGTTGGAACTGGATGATCTTAAGGTCCTTTCCAACCATAACTATTCTATGATGCTATATAAAAAAGGTCTACAAATTTAAGACTACAAAAGACTAGTCTTTGCATTGCATGTATAAAAGAACAGGCAGGTATTAGTCCCAAAGATATAAACAGTACTCAAATAGGTCAAAGCTCTACATGCATTAAAACACACCAGTTTCCCATTTTGAGTTTTGAATAACAGAAACAATATTACATATGGAAAAAACAGGGAGAGGTTCTGGAGCGAAAGCACGTGAGAAAACCAGACTGACACCATTTTAAAGATTGTGGGAGCTCAAAGCAAATCAAGTCTTGGAAGTCAGACTACAGGATAGTTTGGGTGGGGAGGAGAAAATCAGAGGGTGACATTCTGGGCCTGTAACATCAGGAATTCACCCTTCCCTGGTGCATTATTTTTCATGATGAGAGATGATAAAATGTACTAAAACATCATGCATCTCTTCATGACTGATGTCTGACTTGGCCTCAAAACCAATCCACAGTCATAGCATGGAGAGAGTTCCAAATTACTCAGCCAGAATAACAGCCCACTCTAGAGTGCAAACCATTTGCATTGTGCTAGCACCACTTTGCTTTAATTTATACTCTTCCCTTGGTTTTACAAAATTTGCTCATCACAAATGTATAATAAAACCATTGGAAACTTTGTTGAACTCCAATTATTAAGTCCATCTGGCTTGATGCAGGAAATTTCACCTGGCATTGTCAAAAGTACTGTGGGAGAAAGAATGGAATTTTCATTTCTAGAAAAGGAAGCAGTTTATTTTTTAGTAACTTAAAAATCCTAAAATAAGCTGTGTCATGTTTCCTTCATCACTTCCTGGCACTGGTGTTACCTGAACAAATTGAGCGAATCCAAGTCAAAAGCCACCAACATCAGTGGCGATCTTACTGACTTCAGTTCCATCTAGGTCAACCCCAGTGGCTGACAGATGCCCACCAAACTCCTTCACCATAACAGTACAGGGAATATCTTGCAGACATCTTCTTCGGAGAGCATTGTGGCACCAGTCAGAACGACATAATCAGCACAGTAGGCAGGGTTCCATGACCTTTATTTAAAATTCAACAGCAGTGACTAAGACATTTTTACTAAAATTCAACATTTTCAACTTTATCACTGATTCCTGTTAGTAGCAAGACATGTCTGCTGGGTTTTAGCCTTCCTAAACTCTTCGGTCACATTTATCAGCTTGGATGCTGGATGACTGTGTAAAATCTGTGAAACTTATTTTATACCTTAATCACAGATAGACATATGTTTGTGAACAACTGTAAGAGAAAAGTGAAAATGCTTTTTGCAACTAAGAGTCATGCTGGAAACAGGGACTATGGCACTGCCACTGCCTCCCAAGATGTTAGAAAAGCTGCACTAGCATTAGTTTCTGTAATGAAAAATGATTTAAACACTAAGCAGCAATCTTGACTCGTTAGGATTAAGTTAATTACTATCATCTAGAAGTAAGTTATTCACAGTCATCCAGAAATGTGTTTCTGATGTGTCTGTAAATACATGCTATAATTTCTGTTACTCCAAAAAGATCAGCAGTTTCATACTGCTGTCCTGCCAGTGTTCTGGTTAGACATTACACACACTGCCTACCAGGCTCCAGGGTATTCACGTTCTACACAAGCTTCATTAAATGGATAAAGGCATTCATAGAAAACTCTTCCCATGACTAATTATTCAAGATCTGCATTATCTTCCCCTCTCATTTGTTTATCTTGTATGCAGCTCCAAGCAGACTTTTTGTCAGGGACTCAAGACTTTGGCAAACAATTCCCTCCCAAGTCCACTTTTTGCCCATTAGGCTTGTAATGAGCAACAGCTCCAAACCCCTGCCAGCTGAGCTGCCAGGGATCCTCTCCTGCTTCAAGGCTGAAGGTCAGATCAGCTCTGCTGATTGGCGGCAGCGTGCTCACTGGCTAGAGCATGGGGTTTGGAGTCAACAACTGCTTAACCCTGAGCCTCCCTTTACTTGTGAAAGCAAGCCCTGATAGTATCAGCAGTCCAGCCCTGTGTGGGTTTTCCTGCCATGGTGACCTTTCATCACCCCTTTGCATAGGGCTGTGCACTGGAATGACACCTGGAGCAATGTAAGTCGTTAACTACAAAGCAATCTACAAGTTTCTTATGCCATGTGAAAAAAGCAATGGACAAGGCAATCATAACACCCATAGCACCCGCTGCACCATGCGGTGCCTGCGTTCATCAGACCAGAAAAACAGGAGATTATATTTTCCATGTATTTACATGTAACAGGGTACAACGGATACACTTATTTTCCCAGCTGCTAATGTGGTGCCAGTTGGAAAGAAATATCCCAAAATGAGTTAGACCTGGTAGGATTCATCTTCCATACGTGGCTGTAACTAGTTAGAACACAAAGACGCTATCCCTCTCTTAAATTAAATCCACCTTCTCTAAAAATCTGTTGAAAGATCAAACTGAGATTTAAAGAAATAGGCTATGATAGGGCTGATCTGAAAGCCTAAAACTTTCCCAACCGTCTCAAGTATGAGAAAATCCAACAGCACTCCATTTGGGATTCAAGCACTCAGTAAACACGCTCCACAACCATACCATGGCTGTGTGCCAGTGAAATGGTGAGTCAGCAGGCAGGGTAAGGAATCAAGTGTCAAGAATCCATTTAACCCTCACTCCAGAGAACACTTTTCTTACAAACAGAACAAAAACACTCTATGAAAAGCAAGCAAAAACAAAAGTCTGGAATTCTTTTCTCCATTGGGCACCTCTCAGTTTTCTTCCATCTTAGAGGAGCTCTCACATTTTGAACTGGTGCAAATGCTTCAGAAAACAGCAGTCAGCAAACTGATAAGAAAGAGGTCCATCAACACCAACCAGTCCAGTCCTAGGATCCTTACTCTGACAAAAATCCCTCTGGTGATCCTGGCAAGGCTGAGTGAGGAAGGGTCTCGTGAAAGCATTAGAACTGATACTACTACATACTTGCGAAGATACAAAAAGCAAGTACATTTTCCCAATGAAAATACAGTTCAAATGATCTGCCATACTCCCAACAAAATATCTGTGCGTGTTCCTTTGCTCACAGTGCTGTTGCGGAGCATTCAATGAAATCACAAGATTTCCTAAGTGATTGTTAAATTAATCTCTCTTAAGGAAATCCTCGCTGAAGCATCACTTTGCATGATCATCCTGGATGCTCCCTTCAGGAGAGCAACATGGGACCAAAAAAAGGATGAGGATTAAAAAATTACAGAAAAAATAAATTAATTTGGAAGAGAACCCAATCTTCCAGCTGAAAACGTGAACACTCATTTACAAGGCTGTTAAACACTGCCAAACCAGAATGGCAGCATTTTCTTACTCACTCTTCACAGGTGTAAATAACCACATTGGACACCTGCGGAGGAGGGGGAAGGAGGGGGAAAAAACTAGTTATTACCTTCACAGTGTTAGTGAAGGGTAATTATAGACCAGCTGTGAACTTGGAGTTTACTCCCATCAGCGAACAGATACAGCTCCCAGTCAAAGGCCGAGAACAGCCAGCTCTGCCGTGCCTTACACTGCGCAATCCTGCAGATGCCTGCACCAATGAGTAATTTTTTACACATCTCACCCCACTGAACTCCACAGCTTGAGCTGTTTTGTACAGGAGCTCAACTCACAGTCAGTAACAGCGATCTGATGTTAGCGTTTGTCCTGCCCTGGCGAATGCTCCATCCCTTGCGGTGTTCAAGGCCAGGTTGGACAGAGCCTTGGGTGACATAGTTTAGTGTGAGGGGTCCCTGCCCATGGCAGGGGGGTTGGAACTGGATGATCTTAAGGTCCTTTCCAACCCTAACCAGTCTGGGATTCTATGATTAAGCCTGAGATGTGAAATCCTGGAGAGAAGAATTAGTTTGTATAGACACCTCCTGTATGAGCAGAGTGGAAATACTCATAGTTCCTGCATGGATCTGTGAAGTCATTTTTCTCCCATCTAACAGCCCTCATAAAGCCTAAGCCCAAAGTTTAGACAAAACCAGCACCTATGGCACTAAAAGACAAGCCCAGCCAAACCCTGCTGGAGTGGTTGAAAAGACTTTTACCCCCAGCCTTTAGACCTGTCCTTCTGCCTGATGTTACCAACTGTAGCAGGGCTGGTACACAGCCGCGTCTGCACCAAAGAAGATAAATGTGAGCTCTGAGCTCAAATGGTTGACAGAAATCTAGGACAATTGAATGATGGCAACCTCCCATCCCAAAAGAAGGAGGTTATCTCTCCAAACACCACATTCCCCAATACTGTGATCTCATGGACTAGAAATATATAAGTATGACCAAAGAATAACTTTGATGAGAAATCAGTGTCATTCATTGTGAATGATTCCATCATGGCCCGCATTTGGCTTGCCAATGCAGAATTGAGTCCTGCTGAACTTCAGTTCTGAAACTACATTCCCCATATATGCTGCTAAATTCCTCCATCTGAAATTTATAAAGGAACAGGAATGTGAAAGGCTGTCCACTTGCAATATTAAGATTGCAGTTTATAGAAGGAAATCATGACACATCTTTCCTGTATGCAGAAAGATCTAAGTAATCCTCCATCATCATCCCTAATTCCCAGAAATCCTGCAGAGCTCCAGAACTCTCCAGAGCTCTATCTCACATAACCAGCACTCCTCCATCAAAAACTGGCTAAAAAAACCCTCCGTTTCAATTACAAATAGAAAACTATTTGCCCATTCTTGCTCTCCCATATTCCACGTGTACCCCTGGCAAATGCAACATCCACAGGCTATGCCAGCTTACACTACTTGCAACACATTGAATGAATCAGGAGAGGAAGAGACCAAACGAAATGACACATGCAGCAGCACCACAAGAATGATAAAACTGTTGATTTAGCACCAGAAAAATCTGAACTATTCACAACTCATTGGCTCGTTGTCTGAAAGCCCTTCACCCAGATGAGAATGTGAATTATTGTTGAGAATTTTATTTATACAATCTGTGCAATTTTCCTGCAGAAAGCATAAGCAGAGGTTGTTTAAAATAATTTCAGATACTCAGCCACTAAATAAGTGGCTTTCAAGAAACAATTCAACAGAACGTCATGTATTGCTTTGAATGGGGAGCTCCATTGCATGAGGATGGGTGCTTAAGTGGAGTAAATCTCAGTGTGGGGACTGTTTTCAGGAATAGATGTTAATTAAGTGGCAAAGTACTAATAAAATGCTTAGGTTGCATTTCAATAGCACTATAATGATCTGTAATTACTAAAAAAGAGTAAAAAACCATTTTGCAACAGGCTGCGTTCAGTTTTCAGGCACTGTGCAAATTCATTTGTAAACAGAAAGGATGCCAGTGTCCAGTGTGCAGTGGCCAATGTACAGGCAAGCTATGAAACTTATGCTCTAAGTTACAAGGAGGGGCTTTTATTTAAAAGCACACTTGAAGTTTCTCTAACAGGAGCTACAGAAATGGAAATAAAATTTAAAAAAAAATTTAGAAATTGAAATATCTGAGGCAATGAAAGGCCACCACAAGCACAGAGAGATGCCACCATAAACAGACTGAAATTAAATCATAAATAAAAAATCATATTCTTAAGACACAAAGGAACAAATAAACACACAGTAGCAGCAAGGCCACTTTTTCTGCACGGTTATAATGAAAACACCCCAGGAAAACAGGGAAGAGCCTGTCAGGAAGCTCACAACACACACTGAGCACACCACAGGGACATGGCAGAAACCTGTCCCCAGCAGCACACAGCAGAGACATTCAATTCAGAGTGCTGGAAGAGGCACCAAAATGTCTTGCTGTGGTGAGGTACAGTGAGAATGATATAATGCTGTGTGTGCAGCAAAAGAAATGCAGCACAGCCAGGATGAATTTCAACCAAAACAAAATGCAAATGTTTGAAACTGAAAAATGAGTCCATGAAGATAAAGGCCCAGGGGGAAAAAACATAAGGATAAAGTTGAAATGCAGTCCCACAAAAGCACCATCGTAGCAGATATTAAATAAAATGTACCAGAGAGAAAAATGTTTATAACTTAGATATAAGTTATCTTATTATCTGTAGAAAACAACAACCAACACCAAGTACAGAGAAGTTTTGATTTTCTCACAGGTCCTCTTGCTGATTACAGTAGTTCTCTACTTGTGGCGTTAATGCAGTATGTAGCTGACAGTCCAACATGTCCCAGAGTTGCTCATAGATTATATTCTTTATAAATCTTTATTTTCCTCAGCAATACCCATTGGTGTCTTTTAGACTACTTAACAATAGGCTGATGTGAACACGGACCCCACTTCCAGAAAGGTTCTGTTTGTTCTTAAATCTAAGTAACATTCACAGAATTGCTATGATGAAAAATAGTTTATAAATATACATAACATCAGTGAAAATTTTATTTGATTTTTACTCTATGTTAAACTACAGCTTGGCAGGCCCTTCCAACCTAAATTATTTTATTATTTGCAAACACACATGGCACATCTCTGCACCATTAAGACCTTCAGATTTCCCAAGGCCACGGTACCACTTGTTTTAAAGACGATCTGTGCAGCAACAAGGCTCCTTCCAAGCAAAGAAAACAGGGCATCCACCATATGATTTTTACATGTGCATCAGTTGAAGTTAGGTACCAAATCTACACAGCTGCACTGGAGAACCTGTCTGTTGTGTCTTCACTGGTGAGCTTTCTCTTAGCTTTTAGGCAACATCTCTGTTCACGTAGAATTGTACCAATAATCCCTTTCAAAATACAAAAGTGCCTGGTTTCGTGAGCATTGCCTGACTCCTATGTGTCCACTGAGGCAGCAGTTTGAGCACATGCTCAGTAATGTAGCTTTCAAACAGTCACATTCTTAACATGTGTAACCACCATATGTTTAAATGCATTTCCTGAAAATAAGCCTTCATATAACCTTACAAAGCAGGGGTAGGATGATACTGGATTTGCAGAGGCTTGGGTTATTTTTGCGTGTGTATGATTTGCATATGATCTACAAAACCACAGTTTTGGTTTTTTTAATTAAAGCAGCTGGCCATATTATAAGCATGAAAATAACCTTTCAGAACAGGAGGAAGGTCTTGTTCCTTTGACAAAAATGGTACGTTTTTTAGAGATTCAAATCTTGCCACTAGAAAAATAGGTCATCTTCACCTGATATAAAAAGAATTATAACCAGCCAAGAACAAAATGCCAAATCCACATGCTTGGGGTGAGGTTCTCACACTGTAAGTCAATTAATGCTCTAAAATGGTCCCATTTCTATTCTGCAAGACCTCTCAATTTTCACTGTGTAAAACCTGTGCTTTGAACATGAAAGAAGAAGACATTGATATTATGGGAGTATGATATTCAGCCAGTTAATGTTCTACTTTGTGAACAGATTAGAAAGAGAGAACCTCATCTTGTCATAAAAGCCACTTTTTTCCTTTGGATTCAGAAAGCTGATTTCACCATGTCCTGAGTCATCAAGGAGACTGCTGAGCAGCAGCACCAGCCAAGAAGTATAGACTAGATTGCATCTGCTGCTGCTCAATTCTGCACCTTGCTTTCGCTCAAACCCACCTCTATTTACTCCCCAGACTCTATTGAGGGCTCCCCTTGTACAACATGCGCAGCGTTTTGTTCTCCAGATGTTGTGCTGATCGACAAGGTGACGGTGTTGAAGCAGAACAGGAATCTCATTTCTACCCTCCCAGACAAGTGCTCTGACCTTTAAGTCACAGGATATGCTTGCTGTCCTATTGAACATTCAACTGCTCTTTGCAAAGTGGAACAGTTTCAACAGGAGGCACTGAGAAAGCTTTCCTTCACTTCTGAGTATCCTGTTCATCATTTGGGATATATAACCCAAACAAGAAGGAAGTGCAGCAGGAGGGCCAGGAGACCTCCTTGGATGGATAAGGAGCTGCTGAGGAAACTTAAGAGGGAAAAAAAAAAAGGCTTATAAAAGGTGGAAGCAAGGACAGGCAGCCTGGGAAGAATACAGGGACACTGTGCAGGAAGCTGGGTACCAGGTTAGGAAAGCTAAGGCCCAGGTAGAATTAAACTTGGCTAGGGATGTTAAAGGTAACAGGAAGGGATTCTATCAGTACGTAGGGACAACATGGGCCCTCTCCAGAAGCTATCAGGAGAACTGCCTACCCTGGATTTGGAGAAGGCTGAGGTTCTTAATGACTTCTTTGCCTCAGTCTT
>WYDI02036433.1:0-18410 GCA_009867235.2 Psittacus erithacus | reverse complement strand
TGGGGTTTTGGTTTTTGTTTGTTTGGTTTGGGTTGGTTTTTGTTTCGTTTTGTTTGGTTTTTTTTTGGGGGGGGTGTTGGTGTGTGTGCGCTTGGTTTCTGTTTTTAAGCAATACACAGGGGACTTTGGAAGAATTGCATGTGATATCAGGGAGCGAGTGTGCGTGTGCATGTGTGTCTGGAGTGTGTGTGCGTATGTATGTGTGAAGTAAGTGAATTTGTATTATGTGTTTATGGGATGGTGAGTGATAAAGCTTCCAAAGCAGGCATTGTACATAGTGCAAGGAGCACAGCAGGGAGTGCTGATGGAGAAATTGGTCAGGGACGCAGGAAAGCTACAGAGCTCTCCACAGAGTTGGGTCCCTTGTGCTCCAGGACATCTTCCATAGTTCATTACTGGTGCCTTCAAGGTGATGGCTCTCATTCCTCTCCTGGCTTCTCAGCAGAGGAGTGTTGTGAGGGAAAACTTTAGGGCTAACGTGAATTGATAGCATTTCTGTTCCTCCAGCAGTCCAAGACAGTGTTATTCCAGGGATAAGTGGGAAAAATAGCATTGTGATCCAGACCTAATGGATCATTTGCTGTTGCATATTAGTGTTCACTAAGAAAAAGATGAAACATTATTAGTTTGGCCAGCCAGAAGCAGCATTGCAGCCTGGTTTACTTCCCAATTCCAAAGTTGTTTTAGACAGTTTTTCTTTCTTCAGCTCTCCAGCTAACTGGTCCTATGGATGTACAGTAAACCAGTCTATTATAAATCTACTGGGGAATGATTCATTATTCAGAGGCAATCAAGTAATTTATCTGTTTCATAGATTTTCAACTGTGTATTTTACCTATGTGTATAAAGTGAGGTAATACAGATTTTAGTTGAATTTTAACACAGAGCTAAGGCATAACTTGCAGGTGCCCTTTGCAAAATGTCACTTAATGTAAAGCAAAATAACAGCCCGTAGCTCTTTTTCAAGGGTCTTTTTCAGGGATCCTTTGCATCTCCCCTGCTTGTTGCAAAACAGGCAGGTGATCTTGCTTCAGAACTTGGAAGGAAAACTGGCTTCGCAATGATACACAGTTTCAAATATTCAGAGCTCAATTATAACACTCCTCTGTGAAACTTGAATTTGTTTATGAAATCTAGTGGGTCCAAAGTACCTGGAAGAGCACTTTCTATACATAGTTTTCTAGCAGGTTGGATCATTTTTGCATCTAAAAGTTTACAAATGCACTAAAAAGGTTTCTGTGATCTGCGTTTGGAGGCCTTCATGCTGTATGGATATGGAAACATGGATGTTGCCTGTCTAGTTAATGCCAATTCTGAAATAACCTATCTTTCCGCATGCTGCATAGATGATGCTCAGCAAAAAAAGAGCTGTCATGGAAGTAGTCCTGTGCTATCGAGTCATTCCATCATTTCTTGTTAGCCTAAATTAAAATATTTTACACAAGTTTGCCTTGGGATTTTTCTATTTTTCTGCTGTGGCTGGCTGATGTGGTGAAAGCAGGAAGCATGCTTTGAGTGAGTTGTGCCATTCCTAATGCTTGATAGCAGCAGCAAGGGGAGAAGCACCTGATGTGCTTTGTACATCATCCCTGAAGCTATGCAGGATTGAGAAAAAGAGATGGAGAACCAGCACAGTGCGTTAGCAGTTTAAATAAATAAATAAGGGTGATGCACGTTAGCTTGTCAGCTGCTGTTCTGCTGAACCCTGACTACTGGCTAAACACATTTTCTTGGTAAGCACTACAATGTGGTCCAATTTATCTAATTTGATAGAGTTTGCTGTTAAATTCACATGTGGCACAGGAGAGCTCTTGCTCTGTTGATAAAAATCATGCCGCCTCATTTTAATCCGGAGAAGGCTGAAATACCCATAACAACTACTGAAGTCACTAGGAGCTACTCTTGTTCAGCACTCATCAGGATGTTTTATCTCAGCATGTCAGGATTTAGGATATTTCCAAAGGACACAATTGACAACGAATCTGCAATGCCTCATTTTGTTCAGATTTTACATTGGATGCATTTAGTATATTTACAAGTAAATGTTTTCTTTTACCACAGCAACACTGAAATGTGTCAGGAAATGGAAAACTTCTAGCATTGTTTTTCTCCTGGGCTTTTAAAGAGGATTCTCTTGATATCCTTTAGCAGTTTATGAAAAGCAGTGTTCACTTCAAAAAGCTGTGCACTAAGTTCCTTACACTGGTTGATTAGCTGTTGACATTGCTGAAGGAAAAAAACAGATGGAATGTTTGTACAGAAAAGTAAAAAAAAATAATAGCAAGTCAGGTGCTTTTTTATCATAACAACTGAAAGACCAGAGCGCTTTCAGCTGGGTATGAAAATGCTGAAGCAAGGTTAACACTGAGTTTGATCTGTTGGTTATTCCCACTTACATGAATGGCAGCACACCAACACTTAGGTTATTCTGTAACGTACCAGCCTAGATTAAGCGCCCCTTTAATTTATGTTTCGAGGCTTGGATAAAACCTCAAACCTTGGATTTATTCACCTCTAAAGCCTTTTTTTTTTGTGCTCTTGAAACAAGCCTTATAAAGCTGTGAACTGCTATAAACAAAGTGATGGAGAGAATTCAGAAGTCACTGTCTTTGTGGAGCTTCTTTGCTATAAAAGTAAGGTGGGATCTCTCTACTACTTGCCAACTGAAATAATTTTCTTGTATTATTGTTATTTTTTATTCTGCAGTATTGGTCTGAAATGCTTATTCCAAGGAGTTTTTATTTTGTGGATGTGGTGCTTCCACAAAGGAAGAACATGTATATTTTGTCTTGTCCTAAACTACAATACCTATCAGTTTCAGTATCATTTTGTTGCAGGGCAGAATTGCTGTTTCATTTGGTCGTACTTATTGAGGAAGCTATATTGATCGCAGATTTTCTTAAATTTTTAACAAAGGGAACTAAACCTATCGCAGTGTTGCCCGGGATTTTTGAGGATGGGGTGCGGCAGCATTATCTATATCCATGCAGAAGTTAATCACAGTATACATTAAAAAGCAGTGGCATAATCCGTCTGAAAACAAATTAATCCATTTTTCTCTGTAAATCCCCTTTTCTTTACTAGTTTTAAATGGTATTATGTGTGTGTTTCAGTCTGAGTGTATAGTTGTAATGTTAAAATGTTTAGGTGAATGAGGTTACTTTATGCAAGGCTGGCTTTTTATTTGCCTTTTGTCTGCTAGAAATACACTTTTTGTAATAAAATAGATTTTTTTTTTCTGCTACACTTGCTTATACACAGAAGAAAATTAGTATTTTCCTCCTGGGAGCCATGTGTAACTGAAGAGCCAGGTGCTGAGCTACAAGCAGTTACCTTCCCAGTCTAAGTGAACGCAAATGAGTGTCAGGGGTTACAAGTGCTGGAGCATGGCTGGGAAAGGAAGAGTGTGGCTCTTGGGAAAGCAGAGTGTCTAACTATCTGGTGCTGGAGTGGCTGTGTACTTCAGGGCTAAAAAAGCAAGTCACTTCCTCACCTGTAACAGTATGAAAGTCCTCTGTCTTGCTGTTTGCATTCAGTGATCTGCTTGGTTTTCCCTTTGTATTAGATATGGGAGACTTAATTGCAGTCTGGTAATGCTAACACAGCTCTCTGATGACAACTGTTTGTGGGAGGTCAAATGGGTAATAATTGTGGAGAGTCTCCAGCTACCGTGGAGTTTTCTTGTAGTATATTTTCATTTACGACAATTTTCCCTAGGTTTGCATCCACCTGTTATACCCTACCTGCCTGTGTAGGCTGAAGGCTGCTTTGTGTGGAGAAAGTGTTTGTAGGAAGGGGGAAAAGAATATTATTGTTAACTTTGGCTAAGACAGTGTAACATCTTCCACTAACTCTAACCAAATGCAGGAATAGCTGTGGTGCTGTAGGTAAAACATTCAGAATTTGCTTGACAGGAATATGAGATTTCATACTTCAGGAGAGGAGACACATTTGTAGAAGTAATTCAAAGGGAATGCCCTTTTTGGAATGAGACTCAGTATTTGTAAGAGCCCACAAACCCTTCTGTCCTGTGGGATCTACTTGGAGCTGCCCAATTAATTCCTGGTTGAAGTGGGATGAGACCCCATTTGATCCACTGATATAACTCCATGCTTGTAACTGGGTATCTCTTCCAGTTCTGCAGTGGTATCAGTAGTGAAATCTAAGCTTTGTTTATAGGGCAAAATATATAACATACAATTGATTTCTGCTAAAGGGCAATGCTTTTAACGATGTGTATGAATCCAGTCATTTTGATTATGGTTGGTTTACCTTGCAACATCCGTACATTATTATCTAATATATCTAAGCATTAGATATATTTAAATGCAGTGGACACTTAAGAGGCTACAAGGAAGCAAAATGCTTATGTTCTGTGATTGATAGATAAACCCCTTAATTTGTTCTTTCATTTGGTTTTGGGGGGTGTGTATTGTTCAGGACTACATTTTATTTGATTAAAATTTGTCTCTTAGTTTGCTTAGTAACAAATGGATTTATTATTAATAATTTTGGATGGTCTCTTGGATGCATTTAAAAATAATCTTTAGTTTCATAATGAACTTTTAGGGTAGACCACTGAGGTATGATGAGAACTTAGCCCTCTTAATGACTACTCGTTATCATTCCTACATTAATATAAATGACATATTGTCATGGTTTAACCCCAGCTGGCAACTAAGCCCACACAGCCTCTTGCTCACTCCCTCCCCAGTGGGATAGGAGAGAGAATCAGAAGGGTAAAAGTGAGAAAAATCATGGGTTGTGATAAAGACAGTTTAATAGGTAAAGCAGTGAAAATATGAAAGTTTTAAGTAAATCAAAGTGGTAGAGAATAAACCAGCCATAAATGTATGGTTTCCTTATCAGTCACACCATTGCCGTCGTTTCACTTGGGTGATTTTAGTATAGAACACCTACACACTAGCCTTAGCAATCTGGGGCAATACCTTTAGGTCGTGATGACTGCTCCAGTAATCTAGATAGAGATACACCAGTACTCAATGACAGTGTGGTGAAAGACAGGAAGTAAAAAGGAAGTAAATAGGGCCCTCAGGTGGGCTCATAAAACCCCTCAGAATGAAATATGAGTCTTTCCGGAGGAGAGGTCAGAGTGTGTCCATGATGTACTTCTAAGCTTCTTTGGACTTAAGGGCTGGTTCTGTACATAACAGAATTTCAGTGGCTCAGCGGCAGTGTGCAATCCTAATGAAATTTATATAGTCCAGCAGAGGCTGGAACAGGAGTAGAAAAGGCAAACTTTGCAAGTGTTATACTTACTTAGATAAGATTGTGAATGGTTCCATCTCCTGTTTTGATACCAATGGAGAAGTGTCTTGTTTCATTTGTATACCTTTTGGGGAATGATTTAGACAAGGAAAATATGGAAATTCAAAGTTAAGGCTTATGTTGCCTTAACCATTACAGGAGCACAATCTGTGACTTGGGAATTCTTGTAGCTTCAACAAACATCTCCTAAAGTGGCACTGAATGTGGGGTTTGTGTGGGGTTTTTGTAAAAATGGATAGTATATTTAAGGCTAAATTCAGCAATTCCTATCCATGTTAAATAGTTCCTCAACTTCAGTGGGATTACTCGGCTGAGTGAGAGACTCAGAAACGGGCTCGTTGAACACTGACAACAGGGAAGGTGTGAAGAATCATTATTATTATTATCTTAGAGAAACTTATCTTGTATGAGATGCCTCATGTTCCAGACAGTCTGCATGACTAGATCAAAATTCCTTGGCACTTTCACTTGATTTTTGCAACACACCACTGCTCGATTCTGTGGCAGGATGAAATATATTGAAAGTCACTTCTAAAATCTGAGGTCTAAATAAAGAAGTTGTTAAATATAGAAACATTTTACATACATTATTTATATATGATAGTTCAAATGTAATGTTTTGGCTGTATGTTTCTGGATGTCCATCTACGTGCAAGAATTTATTTTGTCTGTATTTGGATTTTCACATAATATAAAAATACATTATAAATTTTAGAAGCAGATGTATACTTCATAGGTAATTCTTTATATGTCAGACATAAGGTTCTGGTGAGACACAGGAACAGGTTGACCAGAGAAGTTGTGGATGCTCCATCCCTGGCTGTGTTCAAGGCCAGGTTGGATGGAGCTTTAAGCAACCTGGTCTAGCGGAAGATGTCCCTGCCCATGGCAGGGGGGTTGGAACTGGATGATCTTTAAGGTCCCTTCCAACCCCAACCATTCTATGATTCTGTGTTGCACACATTAACTAGTTAGCCATCACAGCAGCCCTTCTCCCTACCTCCTTCCCCTTCCACCCCATTGGGTTTTGTAGTACATAGACAAATTATTAAGCAGCAGCAATAGTAAAATGAGAGACTAGGGGAGGCTAATACATTTTTCTTCTTTTTCTTAGCAAGCTTTCATTGGTAATGTAGGATAGAGAGCAGAAAAGAATTAGGCATTTGACTCTTCCTAGCCACTGGCTTAGTTTTAAGGCTGCTTATGCTTTTTGACTGGGAATTGGTGCTTGTATTAGCATTTGTGATTGGCATGATTCCTTTGCCTGGCAATACAGAATAATCTGAGAGGATTTTGTGATTCTTTTGAATCTGCAGTGCCATATGGGTAATATCAGATCATCCAGTCCTCTGAGATCTTTCCAGGGCGTATTGCAAAGGCAAGCTCAGGCTAGACCTTTAAGGCCAAAATCTTAAAACCAGCTTCTAAATTTGCACTCTCACTCAGATTTTGCTTGTGTGTGGCATCTATACATGCAGCCTGGAAATGTAAGTGATAGGAGGAGGCAAAATCAAGGATAGCAAAGTAGCTGGAATCAAGGAAAGGATTTAGCAACAGGGTTACAAAGTACATTTCTAAGCAGAAATGCGAAAGAGTAAGAATGGGTGAGTTCTTAAGAGAAAGGATAGAAGAGGGAAAGGCATTGTGGATAAATGGAATTAGTAAGATTAACAGAATGCAAAAGAGAAAAAGCCCAAGACAAATATCAGAGAGAGAAGCTGTATTGGAAGACTGACAGCACAACTAATGGTAGAAGACAAAAAGGCAGGCTGGAAGGGAGCTGTATAATATCAGTTTAAATAGTTTCAAGATCAGCTTAATCTAGCTGGATCTAGAGTCCAGCTGCTTCTGCAAAGGAAATCCTGCAGACTCCTCCTTCCTTCCTCCCAATGATGTGCTGCAACTTGTAATATGAAAAAAGAAGTATTTATCCTGATCAGATCCTTAATCCAGCTGACTAACTGTTCATATTAACATTTGCAACTGCCAATGCAAAGAGGCGGAGGACAGACAGAAGAAAAGGCAGCGTAGTGTTTACACTAATGATGGGTTTGTGTTCTTGGTCTGAAATTTCTGGTGAGATTCTGAGTTAGGAATTGTTTAGAAGAGATTCTGGCTAGGAAGTCTTGGAGTGGTAATGCAAAGAAAGGAAGAGACCACCTGGGACAGCATTTAGAGTAAGCTGTTTAGGTGGCTGCATGCAAAAGTAAAAATATGCGCAAAACACTTTGGAGGCAAAAATCAAGCATTTAAAAGTTACAAAAGCCACTGTTTATGTTGCCAATATATTTAATTCAGCATCCGTAGGCAGGCCTGCTGATGTAGTCCTTAATAATGATCAAGTTGGGTGCTTTTCCCTTGGGACAGTGTGAAGAGAGGAAAGGTGGTTGAGGCTCCAGGAGTACCATGTCCCTCATGCCCCCTGCTGAACAAAGCAGTGCCTGTGACATGCAGCCTGCTTTACCTTATTGGGTCATGAATGAGGAAGTCCAGTGCTCAGCAGTCCCAAAGGTAGCTGGGACTCACATCCTCCTTCATGGGCTCCAGCATATTTCATACTGACTTGTACTGGTTTTTATTAATCCAGTATTTATGACTCTCCTGCTTTTTGCCTCATAACTGCACCTGCAGTGTGCATGTGCAGCATGTATTAAACTTACTTTTAAATGGTAATGTATGCTTCAAGTTTCTCTTGGAGTAAGAAGAAACAATAAAGAGAAATAAAAAGACATTCAGAATGAAATGCCTTCAGAGAAAATGAGACAGAGATTAGAAAATGTTTTGTAATAAATGAAATATAAAGCTCCTAGGTCTTATTTACTATCTTTTTAATGATTTTTTTTTTATATTAAATGGGGAAATTAGAATACGTTCAAATACACACACGCACAGAATGACATTATAGATTTCACTGTTTGAAGGAAAGGGTTGAAATAGAACAGTTTACCCAGCCCTGTGAGAAATAAGATGCTGGCAGATGATGCAAGGCTGTTTGGACTAGAATGAAAGATGCATTTTTAAAAAGCTAAGCTAACTTATTTAAATAAAATATTTTAAAATTCTACTGTATCACCAGTGCTGGCTGATGATCTTAGATTTTATTTTGATCTTGGATTCCAGTGTCATTGAAATGACATAGCATACTTTTTAAATGCTTAATTTTCTCCCCTTAAGCATACCTATAGAGAATTGCGCACTCATAAGAAGGTATGACTGATTCTTCTGGTTATCCAGTTCAGTTCTTTGCTCTTGCAGCCAAGACACCATGTAATTCTTTTCATGTGCTGATCAAGCTCCTTCTTACAACTATTTAGGGATTTTTTTTTAGCTCCCGTATTACCTTTTGGAGGCTGTTTCAGTAAACTGGTTTCTTTTCTCCTTAAATATGTTCACGACTTGCTTATATTGCTGTGTTCTTGGTCTGATCTTGTACTTGAGCTTCAATGGCCTTTAAATGCCACAAGGTATGGAGCAGTCCTGCCTGCTGTCTTCCTATGTTAGGCTTAAAAAGCAAAGTTCTTGTCTAACAGAGTTCAGCTCTGGTGAGGATTCCTAAATTCTTGTGGAGGATAGATAATGGTGTAACGTTAAACACAGTGGGGTTCTGGTCATGCTCGTCATTCATATGATGACTAATCTTAAACCAGTCTTTAGTACTGACCTTCAGAGATCGAGTGATATGTCAGTTGCCTTACCCGTATTTCTCTTTGGGGGTAGATTTGGTCTTCCAGTGTGTAATGTTCCATGGAGTTTTTGCAGACTCATTTTCATTTGGCTTAGTTCTGGTTTCCTACTATAAATAGCTCAAGTACGACCTTTTAGGAACCTTTGTCTGTAGTTTGAAAAAAAAAAAAACCAAACCTGTTTCTCATTTGGATTAAATTTCAATTGGTGAGAGTTGATACTTTAACATTTAAACAGATGATACACTATTCTAAGCATTAACCTTTCAAATAGGAGGTAGCCATTATGTTCTAAGGAAAATTATTTTCAAATCAGACTATCTAATAGTCTAATCAAGAATGCACTGGATTTCATGTGGATTTACCACTTGTACTTCATTTGAGAAGATGGAAATTAGTAAGTTTTGATTCTGGACTCATTTTCTAATTTTTTTGTTCCTTGAAATATAATGTAAACAGAGGACGGAAAATACAATTGGCTGCCCTTTTTTAGTTTACTTGAAATGGCCTTTTTTTTGAAAAGTGAAGGGCAGCTTCACTTTGAGTACTGTGTACAGTTCTGGGACCCATGGTTTAAGAAGGATGTAAAGATTCTTGAATGTGCCCAGAGAAGGGCAAGGGCAACAAAGCTTATGACAGAGCTGGAAGAAATGTCCTGCAAGAAGCAGCTGAAAACTGGGGTTATCTAGTTTGGAGAAAAGGAGGCTGAGGGGGGCAGTCCTCTACAGCTTCCTGAGAAGAGGAAGCGGGGGGCGTGCTGCACAATTCTCATAGGTATCCGGTGACAAAAGTCATGGGAATGGCTCAAAGCTACATCAGGAAAGGTTAGACTGGGCATTAGGAAGCATTTCTTTACTGAGAGGGTGGTCAAACACTGGAACAGTGTTCTGTTCTATTCTGTTTGACTTGATTCGATTCGGTTCAGCTTGGCTCGACTCAACTCTGTTCTTTATATTTTCAGTTCACTTTTTCCGTTCTTTCTCAAAAAAAAAGCAAAACAAGCGGTAAAGTCATGACATTTAAGATTTTAAATAATTTGCAACTTTGAAGTCGTTGTCCCTGTATGTGAAATGTTTTAGCCAACATTACATGTGGAAGGGTGAATGCTCTATAGTTAGATTGATATGACTATCAGTGTTTATCAAGTTCAGGTATATGCAACTATTTTATACATTACTGTGTTTTGCATAGAGGTTAGTATTTACCGAATATGGAATTATTGTATTTGTAATTTTTAAAAAAAGCACCTTTCTATATTACTGGTCATTAATCTTCTGTTGGAAGATTAATGTGGATGAATAAGATACAGTTCTATTCTTTATTAGATATTTAAAAATATAACAATAAGTAGTATCTAGTACAGCAATGCTACAGTAATACTACAATAAGCAATATCTAAACCAGTAAAATTCCACAGTGAATGAAGCAGATGGCACTGTAATTTATATCATCTACCCATGATCATAACACCAGACAGTCCTTTCTGCTTTCTCCTGGGCCTCTTGACATTTGCCTCACCTGCAGAATGACTATGCATGTTATCTGCAAGGTGTTAGTCTACCCATAATGAGCAACCTTTAATCTTGATGTAGACAATCCCTTCATGGAAAAGGGCGTGTGTCACAGGATTAAGATTTATGTATACTTAGATGGGCAAATATCTTTACGCATGGGATTTGTCCTATTTAACCTAACAGGGCTGTAGTTTCTCATTTGAGTGTTTGTAGGAGTAAGCTCTGAGTCATAGTTGTCTGTGGACCTGGGCGTGGAAAGGGTTCAAGATCTGTGTAGGGGAGTGGATTGCTAGCGTGTGCATGCACAAAGGTTGGGGCTGGGAAAAATCCTGTAGTCCTTTGCACAGACTCACAGAAAAACAGAATGTTTATGCTGGCAGAAAAGAATGCAGCAATGCACTCAAAATTGTTGTTTATGTTACTGTCATTAAAAAACAAAACAACACCCAAAAACTCCGCAACAAAAACTCCACAACCAAACTTCTATTTTTTTTTTTGTTTGTTTGTTTTTATTATTAAAAATGAACTATTTATCTGGCAAAAAAAAAAAATAGTATGTCATGGCAGAGTGTGACATGTTTTCCTTGGATGCTTTGGATGCTTTTCGATTTTCTATTTTTTTTCCATAAGCTGTTGCTATGGTAAGAATCAGCACATCAGGGAGAGGTATCATAACAAGTGATATCGTAACAGATAATCTGTTTGTAAGAGCTTTGCATTTCCTGGGACAGCACAGAGTCAGTTTGGAGTTTTTACTAAAGCCCTGTCAAAAGAATTTTCAAACTGTGGGTGGCATCTCTTGTTATTTATAGACTACTTTTTCATGGCAAAAAGAAGTCAAGAAAGTCAACCATTTTGTTAACAAGGTTATATTAACTTTAAGCACATTCTTGCCTCCTTTAGAAAATTTTAGATGTTCTATAAATCAGGAGGAAAAATATAAAGAGAAAAAGCCAGAAGGAAATGTAATGGGATAATGGAGATGAAGCTAAGAAAAGTAGAATAAGAGATTTCCAGCTTTTTTAGGGGGAAGGGAGGGAAGATGTTGCCCAAGGTTTACTCACTTTGACTTTTAGGGATCAAGTCATGATAAAATTGGATGAATGCAAGAACTTGGAAATACCAGCTATGGCCTTATAATGGCATGCCAAGCTCCTACATGGTAAAGACTGATCAGAGTATTTGAGTATTGAAAGCAAGGTGACATCTTCAGATGGCTCCAGACCTAATTGCTGCAGCTCCATTACCGAGAGTACTTGTGTACCACAGCCTGCTAAACGGAGATCCTGTTAAAGAAAGTTTTCAGTATACTGAACAGAAGTTACCTACCTTTTGGAATGTGATGACCTAAGCTGATCACATGAGGTGAAGCTCTACTTTGTACACTTTTTAAACAGTAACTGTAGTTACAGATTGGTTATATGCATGGGAAGAGGTGGAGAGGAGATCAGAGACTTCAAGTTTATCTGCACTGCTGAAGTCACAGGGGATGACAGGTAGTGGCTCCATCAGAAGATCAGATCAAGGAGTCCTTATTCAGTGTTAGAAGAGAGTGGGTTTGCCATGCAGGCAAGGCTAACTCCTGTTCCTGTAATAGGATGCTGGGGGAAAAAAAACTGAAAGGACTGCTGATTCGCTCCTGAGTTATGGACTTTGAATACAGGAGAATCTAGTCTGATTCTGTCCATTAGATAGCCAGAACTAGGGAGATTGACTAAGAGAGTTTAGTTCAAATTTAATGTTTCTCACCACAATAAGAAACATTTTTTTTTATATAAATGGTCCCATCAATCTAGATGTTCTCCGAAATGCCACTTACAAGAGTAGCTTCATAATATTAAGCAATTTAAAATGGAAAGCATAAAAAATGTTTAGTTCGAGGTTTAGTTACTTCTTCAGGGTACAATGACTTCAGTTATTTTTGAAGCAGGCACCTCCTCTGTCACAGACTAGGTGGACTCATGCTGAGTCCAGTATCCCTTTGGATCCATGTAGAGTTTGCTCTGCAGTAGTGTTTCCAGTTAGTGATTCAGCAGTGTGGCAGGCTTCCTTGAACTGTCCTGGCTGCAGTTTGCTCACAGTACCTGCATGTTCTGAGGGCTAGCTTTCTGCCATTTAGCCTGCTTAGTATTTTGATCCAACATACCAGATCTCACTTGCAGGCTGGTTTGCAAACTTGCTGAACAGCAAGGTCATGGTGAAGGTGCCTCCTTGGCACTGGAAGGACTGTATTCCTCCTGAGGGATACAGCAGACCTGGCCATCCTGAGTTTGGAGGGTCCTCCACCTGCTAGCATAAGTACTTTCACTGAAGACAGTGGAGTTCAGTAATAACTAGAGTGAGGAAGCAGGGGGATCAGCGTTCTGAAAACTTAGGCCTGTTGGGAAATCCCCTTATAACACATTTCATTCTCTAACTTCTGTCAATATTAAAAAGGATTTTATGCCAAGGACCTCTCTGAAAATCCTGCTAACCTTCTTTGTCAGTATTAGATGTAGATATTTTAAATGTGTGCAAAATTACTGTTACTTAGACTGTTTTTTCTGAAAAGCTGAAGGCAGTCTGCTTCTTGCCTTCTTCCTCTTGTCTCCAGTAACTCTTGTGTCCATTTGCTGACATGAGCCATGTCTACCATGAGGCCAAAAAGCTCAAAATACAGTCCAGTCCCTAGAAGTTTCTTCCTCATCTGGACAGATGAGGCGGACACTGACCCTAAGGAGGAGACTGCAGATTGTGGTGTGAGCCCTAGGCAGACCTTTGACATCGTTCTACCACAGGAGTCAGTCAACGGCTGGACCTTTGTAGACAACTAGGACTCTTGAAATTAACCCAAGTTTGTAGAAAAACAGGCTTCTTTAATGCCCTTTGTAACGCTTTTGTTCATAACCCTGACATATGGTAACTATCCACATCTTTCACGGCTACCCTTGGCAGTTAGGGATGCTTGGCACTGTGTAGACATTTATTTTCTGCTGTAACTTTTGTTAGAACTGTGTTAATTTTCACTGTTGTTACAGCTTCTGGTGCGTTTTGAATAGTCTTGTATTTCTCTAAATAGTTTATTTAAAATGCTTCTTTGAAAAGGGTGGTTTTGTGAGCTGTAAGATGTGGAAGGTCTCAAAAAAAAGCAACATTCTTCTTTGTAGCCCTATTTTGAGAGTGTCTTCTGACACATGAAACTTTCATTGTACTTTAATTATTGATAGGAAGCATTTTCTTACCAGCATAGCACTTAGACACAGTGAAATCACTTTTCAGGAGAAATTACTGCAAGCAATTTTTGGATGAGTTTCAATTTTGCAAATTGCTTAGGGTTTTTTTTTTTCCTTTGTTTTTTCTTAGTACCCCATAAATTAAAGCACAAATGATAAGCAAGATCTTTATGCTATCATGAATCACTCAAGTTCTAATGGCCTAATGCACTAAGCCTTAATTAGTAATATTGTATTTTTAAAAAGACAATATTGTGAATGAAATCTGAACATGCACTGGTTTATAACTGGGCTTCCCAGAAGATTTTAAATGGATTCCTCTTCTTAGTATGTTTTAAATAATTGATACAGCCACTTCAAGCCCTTCGTAGACAAATGAATTATTGGCTGCTAGTGACAAAATTTAGTTTGGGCATAATAACTTCACAGAGACATGGCACTGCATACATCTGCTGCTCTAATTAGAAAGTTTGCCTAGGGTGATTGTATCAGAAAGAGTGGGGAAAAATAGTGATGCACAATCTGTTGTAACAGAGTGATTCCTGCAAAATGTGATTTATACAAGATTTCTGGTTAACGCTTTCACTTCTGCTGAGCCCTCAGATGATGTTTCAGCAAATTTTATACAGACAGCATCAAATTGGCCTTTCCTGAATGGGCTGCCTGCTTGGAAATGCCACTGTTTTATATGCTAGATTTAGGGCCTGCAAGTGTATTGGTCCATGGTGCAAAAGACCTTCCTACAGAAGTCTGCTAACAGGCCCTTGAGCCACTCTGGCTGCAGTGAATAAGCCAGCGATTACGGTTCCCTGGTGCTGTGTCCCTTCATTCCAGATAGGCTTTCAATTGATGCTTGTTTACGTAGGCAGTGAAAGTCAGGAGTAATGGCATAAAGGGAGTTTTGGTAGTCTGTTGACAATCACACATATTCTAGGGGAAACTTGTTAAGCTAGGGCTGAAAGCAGTTGCTGTTAGATAATGATCAAGAACACCTCCTCTAATGGGGGAGCATACAGCACTTGAAACCAAGCCCTTCTTACTAGAGTGGTTGTATCTCATCAAGTCTAACAGCATTCAGGTCAGAATCTGTGGTTATGGAGAGAATTAATCAGAAGTGTACAAATAAAAGCAGCTTTTGCTTGCTTGTTGACTTCAGTTTGCCAATTCATTGAATATTTCCTGTGAAAGGATCAGTTTCAATAAATAAACACCTGTTTTTAAACACACAGCAGGAGTTTGTTGTCACAGACCTATAAATTATTGCAGCTTTCTGGAGAAACGTGGTGATGGGGGAGAGAATAGAAAGCCATCTCCTGTTCTGCTTAGCGCTTATTTAAGTTAACAAATAATTCTGGTGCAAGGCATTTTAAGGAGGCCGAAAATAAAGCAAAGTGGAATCTGATTTAAAGAAAAAGGAAAGGAATTATCCCAAAAATATTTGTGCCTGACACATAGCTGACTTTAATTTCTTTCTTTTACATTTCTAGGCTTTACCTAATCCAAGTACTTAGGTATGTTGTTAACTGTATGGTTGGTGTGACTGTTAAAGTATTTATCTTTTCATAAGGCCGCAGATGATGATGTGGCCTTAAATCACTCTTGATACACTAGTGAAATTGAAATAAGTATAAAATAATATACCACCTTCAGCAAAGATATGTTCCCTTCTCATTTGTCCTTCTTGCCTCATCAGCACAGACCATATATACAGGAAATTTCTTTTCTACCCTTCTGAACTCCCCAAACAATGGTACAAGGCCAAAAGAGGTAACAGGAGTCAGGTTTTATGCTTAAGTTCTTTCCTATGCAGAAACCAAGGGATCACTCAAAAAATCTAGTTGCATATTGTTATTTACAGCTGCTGATGCAAATTATACCTACGCTGGGGTTGTGAGAGCAGATAGTAAGACACCTTGGTCTCAAATATTTGTTGTGTAATAAGCAGTGTTATCTGCAGTGTCCCCCTTTTTTTAGTATAAGAATACAGTTGGGTATGGATGAGTGTAGGAGTCACCTCAATATATTCTCATTATATTTTCTTTCAAGGAGGGCTGCCATCCTGCCTGGGCTCCTAGAAACTTCCTCTAATGCTTGAAGTGTATTTTCTGCTGGTTGGAGAGTAGATTGGGTAGTCAAATTCATATAAATTGGGGATTTAATGTATAAGAGTGCCTCATATAGATGCTTAAAGAAAATTCCACCTCCTGAGCTTGTTCTTGTGAAGTTTATTATGAAGAAGAATAATCCAAGCCAGTATTCGGTAATTGCTCAGTTACAACTGAGATTTTTTCAATCTGCTATCTGCCTAGATATTCACAGTTTTCACAAAATTCAAGCTTGAGAAATGCGCATAAGGGTACAAGCACTGTGTGCTTTATTTCTCTGCAATGATACTGCATGGAAATATACTTGTATATTCTGTGTAAAGAATCAGGTTTCAATTTCCTTATTCAAACCCCAATGTAGTTAGAGTCTTCTGTGGTTTTGATTTTCATCGTAGAACTTCTCACACAGATTTACTGGGGTTTTATTAGGAGTCATGGTAGTCTGCTAGTCTCATCTGGTTTTGCCTAATCTCATCTGTAAACTTTAAAGTAATACTGGGTTTCCTTTTTTGCAGAAATTTTAACCAGTGGAATAAAGTATAAAACATTACTAAGATACTGCTGTTCAGGGTAATTTAGTTCAACTGGTATAGTTGCTTTGGAGTCCACCCTAGTAGCTTACATAGAATCATAGAATAGTTAGGGTTGGAAGGGACCTTAAGATCATCTAGTTCCAGCCCCCCTGCTGTGGGCAGGGGTACCTCACACTAGACCGGGTTGCTCAAGACCCTGTCCAGCCTAGCCTTGAACGCAGCCAGGGATGGAGCATTCACCACTTCTTTGGGCAACCTGTTCCAGTGCCTCATCATCCTCACATTAAAGTACTTTTTCCTTATATCTAATCTGAACTTCCCCTGTTTAAATTTGAACCCATTGCCAGTTGTCCTGTTGCTACAGTCCTTAATGAAGAGTCCCTCTCCATCATCTCGGTAGGCCCCCTTCAGATCCTTGAAGACTGCTGTGAGGTCTCCATGCATTCGCTTCTCCAGGCTGAATAGCCCCAATTTTCCTTCTGACTGTGTAGGTAAGATCAGTGTTAAAATCCCTCTTACTTGTTTCACCATTCTGAGCACTTGAACGTATTCCACCACAAGTATTTTGCTGCACAGAAATATTTTAAATGGCTCTGTTAGAGCAAGTTCAAAGGATGATCTTTCTGACATGCATTCTTCAAAGCAAGACTACATTTCTCCACAACAAAAAAAAATGTGTCCTACCTCTCCCCCTTCCTACTGTGAGTTGTGCCAGGGCTGTCAGTTTTTCAGTAGGGATTGTTTATAAAAAGGGCCTATATTCTTCTGCTCAGCATACTAAAAACCCTTTAGTTTTCAGTTTCAGTGTGTAAATATTGATTTTGTACCTTACTGGTTTTGTTAGTTAACTCAAAGTTGGGAACATTTTTGTTGAATAAACGTATTTGAGGAAATAAAATACTGTACCTTCTGAAAAACTATGTGCTTGTTTCATAAAGTGACCATTTAATTCCAACAGCTAACTGCAGTCTGTTTGGGGTTTTCTGGCTTGGCTGTGATGTGTTTTGTTACTTAAGAAAGCCGTGCTCAAAAATGACCACAGATGGCTGATTGTGACCAAACTATGCACAATCAACATGCAGATTCAAGTTGAAGTCATCAAAGCACTTGAATCTGTTGTTAGATACGCATTGCTATTCTTG
This sequence comes from Psittacus erithacus, assembly GCA_009867235.2. NCBI lineage: Eukaryota > Metazoa > Chordata > Aves > Psittaciformes > Psittacidae > Psittacus > Psittacus erithacus. The sequence goes on along the minus strand of WYDI02036433.1, from coordinate 932 downwards.
ATGCCTCTCTTATAGCAGTTTACTCAATTCTTTATAGGGAACTTTAGATTAAACAGATTTCTCTTTTCAGTGTGTTGAGAAATTAGGAACAGAGGATGAGTTAGAACTGGGAAACGTCCTGTGCTTTGATCCAGTGAAAGGTCTTAATGGTAATTATCCATGAAAAAACCCTACACTTTGAACCTCAGTCTCAAGCTGTGGGGTTTGATTCCTAGAAGCCACATTTGTGGCTCGGTGACCAACCCTCGCTCCTGTTCGTGCGAACCTGACTTCAGAACTCCATCCAGTTGGAAAACGCTTCTGTAACCAGAATGAGAACAGCCTCAGGCTTGCAAAGATTACAGATAGACTATACTTGGCAGAGAGAAAAATCAGCCTCACTGGTGTATATTTCAGTGCTTCTCTGAAAGCTCAGTTTTGCAGGTTGCTGAACATTGCTCAGCCACCATCAATTCCTCCTGAAGCCAGTGGACCAAACCCTAGGCTTCATAAATCAGAGAAACTGCTGCTGTCCCAAATACATGCTTGACTACTACAGAAAAAAATCACATCACAGCTACAGTTGGTCTGGATTTTCAGGTCTGCATATTTTAAATCTGCAGTTCTGCCCAATGCTATCTGGTATTAGAAAGGTTTCTGGTAAAATGTTTGGGTTTTTTTTCTCTTTATAGATTGGAATGTTCCATTTTTCTTTCTGAGACCAGGTTTTTCCCTTTTCCTTGGTAGCACCGTGTGTCTTACTCCTCATCAATTGATGAGTAAGGTGTGGAAAGCCACGTCTAACTTACCACCAACTCTTCTTCCAAGTACCTTCAGATGAGAGTTGATGAGTACTGCCAGTCAGACAATATAAGCGGGTGTTGTGGTTTAAGCTTAGTCGTAAATTAGACAAAGCATGTAGCCTGCTTGTTTTCCCCCCACAACCTGTCCTT